>APFE030739313.1:84436-150538 GCA_000404065.3 Pinus taeda | reverse complement strand
GTAAGTTTTCCCACATGAAATAAACTTTTCTCCATATGTTCAAATTCCAAGGACTAACTACCATGGACCAAAGGTAAGTTTTCCCACATGAAATAAACTTTTCTCTGCATAAAATTCCGTGAGCTTTTCTCCACATGAAATAAACTTTTTGTTTTTAATTCTCATCATATTGAGAGCCATGCCATGGGTGTTGCCATCAAGTACAACATCTGTAACATATAACCATACCAGAAACATAATGCCAACATATGCAAATTGTGCTTGGAAACAATTCATGACCTGCATGTGGAAATAATTTTGGGCACATTAGAGAATCCCTTGTTAAAATTTACTGTGTTTCTCCTTCATTTTTCTTATTGGTTTTCTCTTTGGAACTATCTATTGGCAACAAGGGACAAAAATAAATTACCAAGAAGACTTGCCAAAGATGATGTGGGCCATGTTTGGTTCCATTTTTTTTTATAAGAATAATTAATTGCACCTTTGTGCAACATTTTATTGATGTGCAACGCCATATATTTTGTAGAAAAAAAACAACTAAGATGTATTCTCCAATTGTATTCCCTTTAGCATAGGTAGTGGTGGAACTACCATATACACTTTTCAAAACAATTATGTGTGGACTTATTACATACGAAATGATGGTTCGTGGATAGATTCTTTTGGTACTTCTTTGTTACTCTTTGTACTTTTCTCTACTTTACCTACTATGGGATGTTGAGAATAACAACCAATCCAAATGTTCAAGTTATAGCTGTAATTGCATTTGTGTTTTATTCCATATTCAATGTTTTTTTTAGGCTTCCTCATTACAAGACCTCAACTCCTGGGGTGGTGGGTGTGTCACTATTGGATTTTCCCTTTATCATGGACCTTGAATGGGCTGATGACTTTTCAATATGGAGATATGAGAAAGAAAATTGATATTGATGGCAATCCACAACATCTTAAAAAACATGGTGTACTTGTCCTATGAGAGTAGGCAAAAAGCTCGAGCAATGTTGACGAATTCAGGTTGTTCAATGAAGCTACTCAAATGTTTGAGGAAGAGGATGATGTGTATACAAATTTAGATGGGACTTTCCTTCATGTTTTTTTACCAATATTTAGAATCTCAAGCCAAGCATTCTCAACTGTTAATCGTAGAGCAACAAATGTTTAGTCCTTATGATGAAAAGGCAAATGTAGTTGTGGATGTTGATATATTGCTTGCTACCAAACTTTTGTTAGGCAAATCCCTAAGCAATTATCAATGTGGACTTCTAGAACCTTGCTTGAACTAGTAGTCATTAAAAGGCATGATCGGTAATCATTATGGATAGTTATCTAGCCTCTTTAGATAAGTTTGCCTCCAGAATTGAACTATCAAGAGAATGGGCCTTTTAGGAGCAATATTAAAATACGATTATCCAATGGTTTAAATTGCAGGGGTTCGCTTCGTAATATAATAGAGTGTGTTAACAATGTGAAGTATAAGGGCATTGATATGGTACAACAAAAGTATGTTGGTGCATTCTTGTTAATTTTAGGTATGTTCTATGTTCAATTTTCACAGTTATCTCCATATCTTTTCCAGATTAGCAATCATATCAGCATTAAAGTAAACTGTAGATAGAACATAAACATAAATTGCAGAAGACAAGCCAAGACAAGAGGACACAAGATGTGACGCTAGCTAGGGACGAACCCCAATGTGGGGAAACCCTTGATCAATTCTTCTTATATGTTCTTCAATAGTTCAACAGAGAGAGAGAGAGAGAGATAATATGTTTACAACAGAAGTCAACACTTTGAATTATCTAGATAAGAGCATAGATCATCTCTAAGAAGATGATACATGAGATCAATTGAATACATGTTGCTTCAACTAATTCTCCAAGGTGACTCCTTCACCTATCATTGTGCTGCATTTTGTCATCATGCTACACCTCACCGCGCTGCACCATGCTGCACCCATCATCACTATGCTGCATCTCATCACGCTTCATTAATCATGACTGTACCCATCACTGTACTACATTATGTGCCATTGCTGCACCATGTTGCCATCCTGACCTATGCGTTGGCTGCACCTTGCTTACTTGTTGTCCCTTGCTTGCTTGTTGTCCCTAGCATGCTTCTTGTAACATTGCATGCTTGATGTATTTGCTGCTAAGTACCATACAACTGTCCCAATGTTAGTTAGCTGTCCTTTGCATGCTGCTCTCCTTCAGAGACAGATGCTCCAATTGTTTCGACAGTTCCCGACAGTTCTGGTAGTTCCGGCAGTTTTGGCAGTTCCAACATTTCCGGCATTTTCGTTAGTTCCTGCTTTTCTGGCTTTTCTAGCAGTTCCGTCTTTTCCGGTAGTTCCGACTTTTCCGACAGTTCCGACAGTTCAGAATTTTCTGATAGTTCCGACTTTTCCAACTTTTCCTTCAATTTCGTCTTTTCCTGAAGTTCTAACTTTTCCGGCTTTTCCGACAGTGCCGGCTTTTCCAGCATTCCCATATTTTTTGGCAGTTCCAGTTTTTTTGGCTTTTCCGGCAGTTCCAGCAATTCCAGATTTTCTGGTAGTTCCGGATTTTCAGGCAGTTTCGGATTTTCCGACAGTTCTGACTTTTCCGGCAGTTCCGGCTTTTCCGGCAGTTCTAGCTTTTCCGACAGTTCCGGCTTTCTGCCCTCTAGATTAGGGCAACATTATTCCTTAGGATCTCTCCTCCTGCTAAAACCCAAAGACAAGTAGAGAGAGGAAGAGATCCCAAGTGTGTGTTGAAATGACTTGAAGGCTACCTCTATTTATACTAAAACGTTGAACACGTGGGGTTTATTTGGTTGTTGGCCGACCTCGACGAATTGTCTTATAACACAAATAAATTCGTAACTCCATGAATACTTATCGGGATCGGATGATCTTTAGATCAATCCTACACCTCTCGATGAGAGGGATCCAAGAAAAATATCAGTTGCCATAAATAAGATGACCCACATGGAGTTTGGCCCTAGTTGCAAATTTTAACAATTCTACAGGAACATTTGGGATCCTGGTATTAGTATTCAGGTTTTGACTTACTTGAGGACAAGCAGTCTTGAGAAGGGATGATCATTTTTTAGAAGGTTCACATGTTACATAGGCAAAAATGGGATTAGGTATAAGTGACTGTGGGAAATTAAATTAAAAGGTGGCTATGGAGAAAAATAAGAGAGTTTAATAAGGTCATTTCATATTATCTAAAGGAAATAAAAGAAACCCATGGTATTTCAGTGACCCATGCTATTCAAGTCATGGTATTTGGAGGGGAAATGTTATAAAAAGGAAGACACGATTTCCTTCAAGGGAGGATTGAGTATTGATATTTTATTATTATTCCAAGAGCTCTATTATCTTACAGTGTGAGGGAGAAACCCTCAATATTTCCTAGTTTGGGTGTTGAAATATACACCCTAGCTGGTGGTGGTTAGTTTCAATGGTTGTAAAGCCACCCTAATCGATCATTTGATTTTACATGAGATGCTAAATTGATTGTTGAAGGAGGCAAAATTATAATAATTCTAGAGGGGCGAATTGGTTTATTTAGAAGGGACAAAGCACATTGCTAATTCACTGGAGGAGTCAAGTTATGGAAATAAGGGATCCAAAACCTGAGAATTTCCATTTAATTCATTTACCAAGTTTCCTCAAATTTTGATGTAATATTCTCCCACTATTTATTAATAAAATTAGTTGGGGTTTACAGTGTTTCCTCTTCTATTTTATGGGTTTAAATTGCAATTTTTATATAATTACTGGCAATTTTTATTAGACAAATTTATGGTGTTTTCTAGTAAATTTTGATGAAGTATTTCTTGCAAAAGTTTTCTAGAAAATTTACAAAATTATTTATAAGGGAATATTACAACACCCATATTATAAACTAAAATCCTTCCACCTCTCTCAAGATCTTAAGGTTACTTGCACCTATCATCTCCATCACCTATATAATGATCTCTTATGGCTAGCTTTGTTTTGATCTCGAAGGTTTGATTTATTTATCTTAGGGCATCTTCACTACCAAAATTCCACTCATATCCTAAAGTTTCAACCTTACAACCTTGAGGGAGGTTCCATCATAGTAAGGGCAAGAGAGGTACATCCACACTCAATGCATTAGCATCTCTTCTTATTTTCATCATTTTATCTTTACAATCATAGATTTTTGGTGTTTGTTTGTGTGTGCGTGATTTGTAAATTATTGTGGATATTCCACTAAAACAATTTGTCAAAATATATTTTACAAGTTTGTATAATACATGATTCGAGACCTAATATTTTATTGAAATGTGATTTATTATCTTTTAAAAAGTGTTAATGCATGACTTTTTAAAACACCATTTAAATTGCTTTAAATCTTGAAATTGAGAATAATAGCTTGAAAATGGAAATTGCAGTAATTCAGAGAATATAACAATAAGCACATTAACACAATGACACCAAAAGTTTGATAACTGAGTTAGGCTATCTTCAAGCCTACATCTCTGGGCCCTGGTCTTCAGTGGGGAGGCCTTTATATTAAATCTTCAAATCCATAAATACATAAAAAAAATTTGCTTCAGGTATAATCCTGAACAATCTTGCTGTAATCTGCTTTGTCTCAAAAACCTATAGCAGCTCTCAGTTCTGAAAAAGGCTTCTGAGCTCTCCCAAAAAGTGTCTTGAAAGTTTTAAGTCTCGCTGGCTGTACTTGCACAAATACTTCTCTGTTGCATAAAATATTAGTTCTCCTCTATTTGGCGCATTGGTGAAAATATTACTTTATAGGTAGGAGGTTGGGGGATCAAATCTCGACCTCTCCGCTGGTGGTTTGGATTCACAAATCTGTATTGTTATTTTAATATATTTTAAACAATAATAAGGGGGTGGGATCCCTCAGACCCACCCCTTCCCAACCATATACATTGCATTTAAAATTTATGGCCCATAGATATGGCGTAGTGTAGATTTTGCTGGCGGATGGATAAGGGGGCCTCCATACTTGGCGGGGCGCCCAATGCGTTGGCAGAGTTAGATATCATAGTGGAGGTATGGCGTGGCAAGGGCTGCTAATAATGATGGGGGCCTCTAATAATGGCGGGCTCCCTCCCTTTTTAATGCCAAAACGATAATATCAACCTTTAAATAAATGTCATCTGACTTTATAAACAAGAAACATTGTAGGAGAGTTTGTTAAGGCGCATAGTTTTCATTTGATAGGTCACGGATTTGAATCTCTTTAGCTCTGCTGAGATCTTAACAAACATTTTAATTATCCAATGAGGCCATGTTTCACCCTCT
Source organism: Pinus taeda (assembly GCA_000404065.3). Taxonomy (NCBI): domain Eukaryota; kingdom Viridiplantae; phylum Streptophyta; class Pinopsida; order Pinales; family Pinaceae; genus Pinus; species Pinus taeda. The sequence continues at coordinate 145,248 of APFE030739313.1, read as the reverse complement.
AATAGGGCCACATGTCGCCTTGGGATTGGTCCCAACGCACTCAATCACAACCTGCCACTTGTTAATGCAACATTGGTCCATATGTGCCAATCATAACCTACCATTTGTCACCTTCTCGTGATGCCACGTGGTGATCAAACCTTAACCTTTCACTTCCATTTTTCACCTTCTCGTGATGCCATGTGGTGATCAAACCTTAACCTTTCACTGCTCATTGACTGTTGACTTTTATTTTTGGAGTTTGACTTTGAATAACTTCTTCATACGAAGTCGGTTTTCTCTAGTTCAAGTTGCGTTGGAATCAATTATGTGAGCTCTATTCGATGGCACTGCTTTCAATCAAATCCAACAACTTCGAAAATTTGGCCTTTTCTAGATCCTTGATTATCCATTGATTAATTTAAGATCATTTCTTCCCCGCTGAGACCTTTTGGACCACCAAAAGTCTTAAATTCCTTAAAACAAATATGGGTATTGTTTTCCCACTTGGCCAATATCCGTCCACCTTGTTCTAAGTCTACACACTTTACTCATCCATACAATCGTCAGTGAAACACACAAATTACAAAGTATATCAAGTCCTTTTTCACCCACATCTACATTCATATTTGCTGCCAATATCCATGCACCACTAAATAGTAATAAACCCATTAACAACATTGAAAGTATTGGCATAGATGAAACATACCCTGCTTTTTCTTCATAACTGAAACAAAACTCAACTTATTATGCTATAACTCTTGTTGATGTACAATTTTGGATTCCTTAAGCATGCATCTCTGTTTATGATTAACTTTAATGCTCGCATGCTTAGGTACTTTAGGTTGTACAACAACATTTTTACTCGCATAAGCTGCTTGTTTTAACTGTTTTACTGTGAAAAGAGATTTATCTGCTTTTATGGGGTGAGAATGTACAATATATTCAATTCCTTTTTGAACAAGTGATATTGGCTATGTTCCCTCAAAAATATCGCTTTCTGATCATATAAATATGGGCTACCCATGACCATCCCACACATATCTAGTTTTACAACATCACACATTACCTTATCCTTAAATTGAGAAGTTATTGCAAATGGCAACATATATTGCTTAGTCACTCGCAATTTATGGTATTTTCTCATCCAAATTAAAGTATAAGGTTTATGATGCTTTATGGTTTTCAATCCCAATTGATTAACCACTTTTTTTTGAAATTAGGTTAACTTGAGATCCACAATATAGTAATGTGTCGATCTTTGTATGTTTCATAACAACCCTTATATGAAATAACTTGTGTATGGAACTCTTAGAATCATTACCTTCATCATATTTACTAGTCATAATCAATGATGTGATCTGTGCCTTATCGCTTGAATTTGACCCTAAGTTCATTGATTTCACTAATACTACAACCTTTTGCTTCCCTTTTCTGATCCACTTCGGTTTCATTTCAGAATGTAATTGCCAACAATGGTCTTCATCATGGCCCTCTTTCTTGCAATGTTTACAAGAGATATTCTCAATAGACATCTTTTTCCTTTTCCCTTGCTCTCCTTTCTGGCTGTCGATTTTGATGATACCCCAACTCCTAATTTACCTGCTTCAATGTAAGTTGCTTCTATTGCCATTTCATCTAGGTTAGTACGAATGAACATAAATACAATATTATGAATATACTCAGGTAATGATTCTATGCATTTCATTAGAGTTTCTTGAGTATACAAAGGAATATATAGCATCAATGCCTTCTTACGAAACTCATATGTATATTCTTGCACTGAATGACCTTTCCTAACTATTAGTCCTTGCCATTCTATTAAATCATTTTTCTCATATCCCAATGGATAGAATTGCTTTCTAAGTGTAGTAATAAAATCAGACCATGATGGAAAAATCTTACCGATATGTTGAATACCTTTCTGTAACTTACTCTGCCACAAAATCAATGTTGTGCCTTCTAAATGAAGCGATGCTAGCTTGATTTTGACTTCATCTTCAGTGATCTGTTGCACGCTACAGTAAACCTCCATTTGCCTGACCTAGTTGTCAAGATTCTCAGCGTCAACTTCTCCACTGTACATGGGTAACTTGAACTTAACATTGAGTTTCAACAACGGTTTCGAAGTTTTAGATGGAGTTAAGAGAGAAGCGATAGGGTCTTTTTGATCACTTTCATCTTCTTTTCTAGATTGTGATGATTGTCCCTCTTCGTCTTTAGGTTTTGCGTCTTCATCTTTTGCTTTCTTAAACTCTCGATAAATTTCTTCGACCATGGCTCGCAAGGTCATAAAAGCATCCACAAAGCCTGCATCATATCCAAAAGGATGATCACCACTTCCTTTTTCAACCATATCTTCTCCTTGAGTTGCCTTATTCTCGAGCCAACTTTTGCATCTCCTTCAACAATCCTTCACCAAGCTTTGATTTGATCTTGGTGATGATGCACACTTATAAATCACAATTATCAATTAAGCTTTGATACCAATTGATCCCGGATCTGATCTTTTACTGAAATGTGATTTTTTTTAAGATTTGTTAATGCATGACTTTTTAAAACACCATTTAAATTGCTTTAAAGCTTGAAATTGAGAATAAGAACTTGAAAATGGAAATTGCAGTAATTCAGAGAATATGATAGCAAGCACATCAACACAATGACACCAAAAGTTTGATAACGGAGTTCGGCTATCTTCAAGCCTACATCTCAGGGCCCTGATCTTCAGTGGGGAGACCTTTATATTAAATCTTCAAAACCATAAATACATAAAAACAAAATTGCTTCAGATAGAATCCTGAATAATCTTGTTGCAATTTTCTCTGTCTCTGGAACTTGTAGCAACTCTCGGTTATGAAAAAGGCTTATTGGATCTCCCAAAAAGTGCCTTCAAAGTTTTAAGTTTCATTCCCTGTACCTGCACACATACTTCTCTGCTGCATAAAATCTCAGTGCTCCTTTGTTTGGCACATTGGTCAAATCCTGACCTCTCCGCCAGTGGTTTGGATTCAAAACTGTGTATCATTATTTTAATATATTTTAAACAATAATAAGGGGTGGGGTCCTCCGGACCCACTCCTCCCCAACCATATACATTGCAATTATTTATGGCCTGTAGATATGGCAGAGTGTAGATTGTGCTGGCGGATGGATAAGGGAGCCGCCATACTTGGCGGGGCACCCAACGTGCTGGCAGAGTTAGATATCATAGTGGAGGTATGGCAGGGGCCGCTAATAATGGCGGGCTCCCACCTTTTTAAATTCCAAAATGATTATATCAATCTTTAAATAAATGCCGCATGACTTTATAAAACAAAAAACATTGCAGGAGAGTTGGTTAAGCCATGTAATTTCCATTTTCCAGGTCACGGGTTTGAATCCTGTTAGCTCTGCCAAGATCTTAATGAACTTTTGACTTATCTAATGAGGCCACGTGTCGCCCTCTGATATGGCCACGTGTTGCCTTGGGATTGGTCCCAACACACCCAAATGCGACTTACCACTTGTCAACGCAACATTGGTCCATATGCGCCAATCATAACTTGCCATTTTTCACCTTCTCGTGATGCCACATGGCAGTCAAACCTTGACCTTTGACTACACATTGGTTGTTGACTGTTGACTTTGATTTTTTGGAGTTTGCCATGAAAACTTTGACTTTGAATAAATTCTTCATACGAAGTCGGTGTTAGCCCGTTCAAGTTGTGTTGGAATCGTTTATGTGAGATCTATGCGATGGCACTACTTTCACTTGAACCCAAAAATTTCTGATATTTGGCCTTTTCTGGATCATTGATCATCCATTGATCAAGTTGAGATCAATACATATTATTCAATGTTGCACTCAAAGTTCAATTTAAATGCTACTCACTTAATGCTTGAAAATATAGAAAACATTGAAGCTAAAATGAAATAATCCAAACAAATAACATAACATCCACATAATGAACACAAGATTTACACTGGCAAAAACCCAACTAGAAGGCGAGGCATATGCCCTACTCTTTTTTTTTAGTTATGAATACAAAGACACATAGAGGGGTGCTCACTATGAAGTTGCAATGAACATTATGGCCAATAAAGTCAGTAAAATATCTATTCTACTTTGATACCCAAGTCCCAAATGCTTCGTTTAACTATAAAATAATACACAACACATAAGAATGGAACCCCTCCTTTCCTAGTGTGTCAGTGTTTAGCATAAGTTGATGGTTGTGTAGGGTTAGGGTTAGGGTTTTGGTGTGCATCAACTATAATAAATATTAGGATTTTAAACCCTCTAGAATATTGAAAGTATGCATATTATTAGCTCCACAAGTGTGAGTAATGGAAGCTGACCTGGTATCCACTTAGTACCATCATTGTCAACAAGATAGGTCAACTTATCAAGGGCATGACTTTCACATATGAAATCCAATTAAGGTGAACTTTACATTGCCAGAAAGCTCTCACAACCTAGAACAAGATTAATAAGTGACTTGTAAACTTTTGACCTCAAAAATGATTGCTTAATCCCCTATAAAGTTTTGAAAGGTCTTGACCCCAAATAAGAAAAGTGGGACCTACCCATAAAATGGGCCCTACAAGCCAATAAATCCAAATTTTATCTTGGAAAACTAAAAAATATATTATAAATCATATAATTCTTAATCCATAAATTGTTGTGGATATTCCAGTCGACAATTCGTCACAACAATTATGATAAATTATATTTAAAAATACAAAATCTACATTATGAGGGCTTATTTATCTTTAGATTTACAGATATGTAAATTATTATTTATTGTGTATGCATGCAAATTATAATTACTTAGGAAATAAAGAACAACAAAATAAAAACTCACAAACCGCAATTGACACAAGATATATCCTAAGAAATGCTTTCGGGAGAAAACACAGATGGAAGATGAAGTCGCTCTACTGTCTTTCTCTAAATAGAAAATGGTTGCAAGTAAAAAGAAGTAAGGCTTGTGTCTCGTGCACTACTATAATGCACAAATTGTCTTTGTGTACTCTCTCCTTATCCCTCTTGGCTACTCTACTAATTTATGGAATAAAATGCCCTTGAAAAGGATGGAACCCCTTTTCCTCCTAATGGTCAGGTTATAACACAACCCGATAGTCTACTAGTGGTTAGGTTTGACTCCTTTAAAACTCAATTAGAGATACAATATGGAATCTTCTTGAGTATTATTCATCACGATCATGTGGCTAGCCCTTTTTCAATGAATAATGGGGGCTGATGTGGCATCCTCTCAAATTATGGTGTCTAAAATAGGAAGATCAACTTCCGGGTGGTGTAAATTTTGCATAGAGACTCTGGTTGAGGCGATTCTTATGCCATTGGACAAGTCTTTATATGTAGAATAGGAAGAAAATATGTCGCCATTTGGAGGTAAAGGTTTTAGACCCCTATATGCTAAGCTGGGTCTCACTAGTACAAAACGTTCATGTGAGATGATTCCTCCACTTTTTCCACTCTGAAAACATCGATATGGATGAAAAATAATATTATGATCCAATTTAGACCACACCTCCCCATTTTGGGATGCTTTTGGTCCGCAAGATCTTCTACTGAATGAGATGAGTTTAAATTTCCTCCACCTTATCTTGGGTGTACCATTTAGCCTTGCCTAGAGGTTGTCCTTTCAACCCATTCTACCAAAGGTTGTGATGCCCCAATATTATAGTTTTGGATCTCTTCTATAAAATTTTATCTTTTGTCAACTCTGCCTGACCATCAGGTGCCAAATCCTCCACATAAGGTAAGACGTGTTCCTATTCCTGACCTAGCAAGGAAGGCTCATAGAGTTTCAGATTCTCTACATTTACAACTAAATAATGCACATGTATTAGGGTAGATTGGCTCTATAGGTGTTATCTTCCACCTTTTCCAGTATCTCAATGGGACCATACCATAGAGACTTGATTTTCTTATCAGGACCCTGTAGCCTCTCCTTGTTCAATTATAACCATTCTTTGTCTCACACCTTGAACGACTTCTTTGTTATAGATGGATTTTATGTGCATCATGGGTGAATGGCTCCATGTGCATTGAGTGCCCAAAGTCGTGATATTTAATGTGGGTGACCTTGAAAGCATGTTGACCAACTTGTTTGTGATTCCCTTCTAATACTTGATCACTAAATGAAACTATGTAGAAACCCCATCCATTTGTAATGCTTGGTCTACTGTATATTACTTTGGGACTACAGGTATTGTAGTGGTTAACGATCTATGTGGATCGTTATATCCTTTCCCATTAGATAATGTTTCTTCTTCTTCATAGCTTAAACTGGGGCATATATCTCGTTATCATAGGTAGGGTAGTTAAGAACTACCCCATGAAATACTTCATAATGGTAACATACAATCCTTCCTTCTTACATCAATACTGCTCCCATAACATACCTACTTTCACCTGTCTCCAGTTCAAAGGGCTACTGCAAGTTTGGTACTGCCAGAACTAGTGCTTGATTGATATTCAACTCCTCAAAGGCTATTTGCTGATGCTTTCCCTACTGGAAAGTCTTATCACCTGTTTTTATGATTTAGAGTGGTGCCACTATCATTGAAAATGAGGATATGAATTTCCTCAAGTACTATTAATTCCCAACGAAACTTCTAACCTTAGAAACATTAGTAGGCACCAACCATTTCATGATGGTCTTCGTCTTGGTAGGATCTATCTTCAACACTCCTCTACCCATCAAATCAAATACATCAAATAATGTTGTGCAAACTCATACTTCTTGAAATTTGCTAGCAATTGGTGCTTTTTTAATGTCTTTAGCACCTATGTCAAATATGAGTTGTGCTCCTCCTAGGTAGAACTATATACTAGTATATCATCCAAATAGACAGTAATAAATGAATCTATAAAAGGGGCAATATATCATTCATTAACCTCATAAACGTAGTTGGTGCATTGAATAGGCCAAATGGCGTGAATAACCACACATAGAAACCTTACACGGTCTTGAAGGTAGTTTTCTAGGTATCTTCCTCTATGACTGAAACCTGGTGATATTCAAACTTTACGTCGAGCTTAGTGAAGTATTTTTCTTGCTACAATTGATCCAGTAGGTCATCTATTATGAGTAGGGGGTGCATGTTCTTCAATATACTTTTTTTCAATGCCATGTAACCTATAAAAATTTTCCAAGTCCCATCCTTCTTTGGCACAATGATGACAGGTGACCCACATGGTGATGTACTCAGTCAAATGAAACCTTGTTCTAGTTGCTGTTGCAATTATTTCTTCTCCTCAGTGGCTTTTATAAAATACTTCCTGTATAGTCGAATGTTTGACAATGGGAAATCAGGTAAAAACTAGATCTTGTGCTCCACTCTCCTCTTGGGTGGTAGCCCTTTAGGCTCCTAGAACACATCCTTGTATGCCCATATTAACTCTTCTAGTTCTTATTTTTGTTTCATAGAACACCCCTCTAGGTATGCCTTTACTCTCAGTGACTCTTCTATAGGCTATTTTTCTCTTAAAAACACTAAAACATACTTCTTTCTAGAATTGATCAGTTTCTTGGCTTAGTTAGCACTTACCAATGAAATTTTCGACTTGCCTTTATGCACATTGATGGTGAAAGATTTTCCATCCTTGATGAGGCGTTACTGATCAACTCTCTACATGAATATTGCATATCACATGTACATATAGGGACTCCCAAACACCACTCCACATACATTAAGGAAAACTACATATGGTTCTACTTCATCAATAAAATCAACACTAATAAAAAATATAGTTTTACATTATTTGGTTACCTTTATTTATGCATCCTCATTTACCCAAACCAATGGATATGGGTTTGGATTATCATGAACTTCTAATCCCAATTTGTTTACCATCTCTGCTACAATGAGATTCGCTTGCGATCCTGAGTTAAACAAAGCATCAACCTTGAGTCTTTTTAACTTTTCTCTTTATATAAAAGATCCTAATCTTTTTGTTCTCTTCCTGTTACTGGAGACTACTCATATTTACGTCCTTCTACATTGATGTACAAACAATTATGTCATCCACATTTGAGCTAGTTTCAGCCTGGTTGCTCAAATTAGTGGCCATGATGTAAGCACCCTCCTCCCACATCTACCCAAGTAACTTTCCAACTAGGGTAAACATGTGACGAGAGAGGCCACTATAAGGGACTCAACCTCCTTGGTGACCTTAAGGAAATGGAATCATGGGAACACATCAACCAAACCTTACTATCAACAACAACAACCCCAGGAGACATCTCAGCCACTTAGACATACTGCACTTGGGTCACACTGATCTTTTATGCATCTTAACCTTTGGATGCTCTCATGCTATAGGCATGCCAGTGTCTAGGGACCTTTGGACACTCTCATAGGCTTGCAAGCTAGTATCCAGGGACTTTTTCCAGCAGACTTATGCTAGTGTCCACGAAATTCATGGCACTTTTCTAGCTCAAAATTCCAGCCACTGCACAAAACTTGCTATAACTTCTAGAATCCATCAAAGACATGATGACAAAGCTAATAAACCAGAAATCAACCTCAGGACTAAGCCTGACCATCCACAACCGGGACTAACATTCTGTCAAACACTTGGTATCAATGCAACGTATACGTCTAGGATACAAGACATAATATGAATGACTAAAAACACTTAAGAAACATGACAAGAAGGATCACCACCATCTCCATTGACTATTATATAATAAATTAGGTCTTGCATCCATCAATTTAACAATTACAAGTAATTACATGAGATGATCATGACATGAACCAATCAATTAACCATGCTTATAACTAACATAAAACCATGTAAATAAGAGAGATATAACATCCATTAAATCCACATATAACTAAGTGAAAAAGTAAGAGAACTTAGCTTTAATTAATTATAGGAAAATACGACCAGGTTCGAGACTTCCACGTACCACCTGATCATACACATGGCTGAAACAAATCTTTCTTTCATCCAGTCACCCCCATGCCATATTCCAAGCATGAATGTGGGATCTCATGAGTAAACTAATCCAAAAACAACCAAGGGAATCCAGAGGTTAAACTATCTGCACCCTCACCAACCATGATCACACCAAAACTAGTGCTCCGATCACAACCAAACCGAAATTGGAATGCCATCCGGAATCGATCACTATCCTTGAGGAATTTTCCATCTCCTTGTCTCTTAGGCTTTACCATAATCCAATCCTGGATCACTATGCCCTAAACAAAAACTAGTCTCTCAAGTTTTATCGCAATCCAAACCTGGATCAATAGGCCCTAAACCGAGACTTCTCCCTCAGGCTTTGCCATGTATCTCGCCAAAATCGGTCAAGGGATTCCTAGGCCTTTGAGAATGAACCTTAAGACCATCTCTACCCTAGATTCCGAAATCCATTTGGCAAACCAAAGCTCAAAATTGAGATAAACATCCCAACATACCATGACATCCAGAAAAAGGAAAGGCTAGGTTGAAAACCACTGTCATAACCCATCAAAACCATGCCACCGACAACAAGAGAACCATACACCAACATGAAAAGCCATGCATGTCAAAACTCGTGAGGAAATCACCCATGTAATGTGTTACCTGCAATTATTCTTGTTGAAGCTGCTTGATCCCGCTCTTCCTTCCTTGATCTTGCTTTCCTTCCTTTCCTTTTGCTTTCTTTTCCTTCCTTGATCCAAAGCTAGAGTACTCCAATAAAAATCTAAGTGATCAAGAGTGAGAAAGAGAGAGGATAATGAGAGAGCTCCAAAACTTGAACTGACAAAAGGTTACCAACTAATTCTTAGAAGCCTTTTTATTAATGAGGCCTCCATTTTCTTCATTTTCCATTATTTTCTTTCATTTTCCCCCTCACATGATACCTATGACCTTTCACCTTACTTTTCTCCTAATTTCATTTATTTTCATAAATAAATGTGCCAAAATACCTTTTTACCTTTTTAATTCCTTTTCCTTTTGCATTTGCCAATTTCCTTATCCATAATAAACCAAATGAACACCCACACCAGGATGTCCTACCCAACATTCAACTTGGTATACGTGTCCCTTACCCGTGGTCATCTTTTTCCTTTATTAACTTTTATTATATGAACTTTTAACTAGGGTTGTTACAGAATCCTCCCCATTGGGGAACACTGTCCTTAGTGTTAAACTACACCAAGACCTCAACGCAACTGTCGAAAATAAAACATACTGCCAATGGAGATTGATAACTTAGCTTGTCGCAATATTTACAATGAAAGATATGCTTAAAAGAAAAACATCATAACAACATGACAATATACCACATACTGGAGCTTTATAACATAACTCATTACAGTATTTACAATAACCACATATACTCATATGCACATCTATTAAACTAGCAAATAAAAGTTTACGATGTTCGTATTAATCAACAAGGGAATCCAGAGGCTTACACCTCCGCCCTCAAGTAATACCAGGATTCACCTCCTTCCCAGGAAGTCCAAAATCCACTGCCACAGTCAAACTACATCCAATGTCCAACACTACAATCATGTGCCACTTTTCCTCTCATTGAACAATTATCGACTCATTGTCCCAGGGCTCACTCCCAATGTGCATCTGATTTCATCTGGAATGCTAATGACCAAAACAAATATATCCTCAACCTTCCATTCTCTACTACATAGTCCCTCGGGAAATCCCGTCACCCCTTCTATGCAGTTACTCAGCTTCCAAGTTCCCTGGTATGCCTTATCCCAGGTGATCCATCCCTTGGCAAGGCTTCCTCGCATTGGAAGATATAAAAATTCAAGCCATATACCTGCCTCAAACCATCATACCGGTCATATCATTCTCATGGAAATCAATGGACACTATTGGGTACTAGTGTCCCACAATGGCCCTGCTCCTAAAGTGCTTTACCAACATACTGCTGCATGTTCCAATTCCTTTTGTCATTATTACTAATGGTTGCAACCGATCCCAACCACTAAACCTGACATTTCCGTGCTTCTTGTACTAAGCACATAATTTCCATTAGATTTAAAATAAATTGAAATAACTTCAAATCATACTTCATTGGAAGCTCGTCAATAAGGTACACTTGTAGTTATGTTCACTCCATGTCACAACAAGTCAAACTAACATCTTTGACCAAATCGTCATGTATAAACATATCACATCAGGTTAGCTCAAAATACAACCATCATAGATCAAAATCATAAATCACATGTACCCATCATAAACCAGAATCATAGATCACATGTAATCATCATAGACCATAATGATAATTCACATGCATAGTAAAAGTAAAATAAAATATTGATACTTATCCTTTAATCAGTCCTTAGCTTCCACCTTTGTCCTTATTCTATACACACTCTAGAGCAATTCCCACATCCGACAAACACCCAGTGTCTTCTCCTCAACCATGTGCACATACACATAGTGTGCCTTACACACATACAACCACACACACCATACAACACCATGCAATACCTGCACCTACACCTGACATATAACTCATACACCTGCGCCCATTGTACAACACAACACAATACATACACCTACATCCGGTGTGCACCACAACACAATACCCATACGTACATAGAGTACAGCACAACGAATACACCTGTCATGATACCATGACTACACCATGAACATACATAAACCACATGTACACAAAACAACATGTACGACATGCACATAATACCGCATGTACACTAGTACCATATGTACAACATGTACACCGCACCACCTGCACAATGTATGCACAACATCACATGTACATGATACCACTTGCACAACATGTACACAATTCCACATGTACACTGCACCACCTGTACAACGTGTACACAATACTACATGTACATAGTAGCACATGCACGGCATGTACACAACACCACATGTAAATAACATCACATGCACAACATGTACACAACTCCACATGCACACCACACCACATGTACAACATGTACATGGCACTGCATGCTCACAACACTACTTGTACAATCATACACACAACACATTTCAATCATGTACATAACACCATATGTACAACATGCACACAACACCATATGTACATAGCACTGCATATACAAAATGTACATAACACCCTATGTACACAACACTGCATATCCAACATGTACATAGCATCATCTATACCGAGCACTGCATATGCAACATTCAAACAACAATATTTGTACCACCTCGTACATAATCATTGCATAAACAACATGTATACACACTATATATACACGATACCACATGCGAACAACATCATAGATGTAACATGTACAACATATACAACATATCCACAATGATAGTACCACATATCCAACACCACACTATCTCTACCAAGCAACCTTGCTTTCAATGTCTTTCTACCACCCATGCTTATCTTAGCATGCCACAAAGGACATTGTTTTCATTCCACTCCTTAGAGTGATCTATCATAACATAAACATAGGCACCAAACATACAATATCAATTCATATCCACATGATACTAACCTTGTATATTTGTCATGACTATTATTCCACTTGATTCCTCATAAACTAGGAACCTCTTCATGTCATTCACTTTCATAAGCAATCATTCTTCCACAAGAATGATTCTTGATGACCCCGTCAGATAGTGACATAGATACACAGATACATACATCTATATATAAACATTAGCATAAACAATCATGATCTTTCTAGATAACGATATGCATACATACACATATATACTTATAAACATCAACATAAAACAATAATGATCTAGTCATACAACGACATACATACATACATATATACATATAAACATTAGCATAAAACAATCAAGATCCATGATGACATTGTTAGATATGACATGAAATATATACATACATGTATACATATATAGACATCAACATAATCATGATTAGAACATAGTTACTAGATATCATAAGGTAAAGGTTAAAAGGACTCCCTTTGTGCGTGCAACACATGCGCAACATCGAGAACAATAGTTCCCAACATAGCCAAGGCATATGACACCTCAAATCCATTCACCTTACCTTTCTTGATTGCCTTTCCCATGATTGTCTTGCCATCGTACATTTACAACAATGGAGCCAACCACTCCAACTGGTTGTCATACTCTTGCCTTCAACTGCCCTTATACATGCACAGAGCTTCATCCCGGTCTTACCTTGCTTACTGGGCTTGATTTAGCTCTCTCCGAGTTCCACTAGCTTTCCTCTTTCCCAACCAATTCCCAAGACTCAAAACTTAAAAGGAAAACACAAGAAACAAACAAGAAGAAAACCAATAATAATACGACACCACAAACAAGGTGGCATGATCATGCACTAGACATAACAAAACTGCAAATCAAGCGCAAGAGAATCACAAAAGACTAAAAGCACAAGACTAACAACAGACACCGTGACTCAATCCCCATGGTTCCCAGTGCTTCCAAAGGAAAGCTCAATTTGAGCCTTCTTCAATATTTCATGGTAGTCTCTTTGCCATGCAATCCCCTGCATCATATTGCCATGAATGCATAACTGTCAGTGCATAAATAAACATAACAACGCACTAGTTACCTTACCTTAATGTGCCAAGCATGTTGCTTGCACTGGACACATCCACGCCATCTCTCAAGGGACTTCAAGTCCCTTGATAGATTGACTTGTAACTAGAGACTAGCTAATATACCTGTCAAATACATGTTCATGAATCTAACACATATCCACATAATGTCAGACAAGATTAAGGTTAAGAAGACTTCCTTCCTATTTGCAAAGCACTCATTCATTTGGAATTAGGGTTTCCAAACATAACCAAATGAATTCTTTCCCAATTCCTTTCTTTTACGTTTTTACCTTGTTGCAATCGAGGCCTACTATGTACTATCACATCACCCAACTGTTATTTATATAAACCCATCAATTGTTAGCTTGTCACACTAATACCATGCATGTTTCCCACAACTATTTACACATGTCAACCACATGTCCTAAATATCAAGACAATCATATCTATTAATTTTAATCAACCTTTACCAAGACTAACAATCATGTAATAATCCATAGTCCACTCATAGTCATTAGACATAATGCTACAACTATCACCTACTACACCTAAGTACATGTAAACTGTCTCAACACATATGTATTACTACAACCATCTTAAAACAAGATCATTGGAGCATATACTCATATGATGCAATTCATCAAACATTCAACCAGCTTGCAAACATACCATGTTAAATAAATCCACTAGATGTCATAATAGACACCAAACACTTAAACACCAAATAGATGTCATAATCGGACAATCAGGCACAAAGTAGACGACATAAGCAAGTCCATACCTTAATGCATCTTAGGGGAGGTGATCTTGTCTACATGATCACTCTAAATTAGCACGCTATAACTTCACAAAATATCAACTCAAACATAAATAAGGTCATGATATTCATAATAGTCACTATCTAACATGTTAACATTATAAACTCATAAACATTTGTCGTTCATGCATAACAATCACTTATGCAAATTCAATCTAGATTAGTACAACACCATATCACAAATATGTCAGCTCATCAACAAAATATAACCTAATCATCAAGCTAACTATTATATAATAAAAATAAGTTATATATCATGTTCATCAACAACATATAACCTAATCATCAAGCTAACTATGATATAACAACAACAAGTTAACCTATAACATACTCATCAACAACATATAACATAATCATAAAGTTATCTTAACATAAAACAAAAATAAAAATGCATACAACCACATGTTACTATCATTCATGACTATCTGACGCATGTGCATATGAATACACTTATCAACTAGCATCTATCATGTATGTAACCATAACTTCAATAAAATGAAAGCATACACATAACCATAATGCATATAACAATCCTTAACCTACATACCTGCATGGCCAACATATAAACTTGTATGATGATGTGCTCTTGCCTCGAGGTCCAATGCTGCAACTTCTCTTTAATGATCTGCATCTCCTGCTCTATCTTAGCCAACACATTAGCATTATAACATACTAATAGCACCATGATAACCTAATTGCATACAATGAACTCATCCACATCAACCTTTACCATGAAAATGTATGCATGAAAACATATAGACACCAACATGCATAACAAATGCATATATAACCATACACTCATGACAACACATCCCATAACAACACCATCAACCTTCACATGGTGACATCACTACAACCATGATAAAATCCATGCAATTACAACAAGCACATGGGCTACAAACATAAGCAACACATATGAAACCGACATGAATGCTTGAAAAACACATTCCCCCAAGGAGAGCGCAACCATGCTTTGATACAAATCTGTAACCACCCTCCTCCCACATCTACCCAAGTAACCATCCAACTAGGGTAAACATGCGATGAGAGAGGCCACTATAAGGGATTCAACCTCCTTGGTGACCTTAAGGAAATGGAATCGATGTAACACATCAACCAGACCTTACATATAAGAAACAATAACCCCATGAGACATCTCAACCACTCAAACATCCTGTCCCTAGGTCCCATTGATACTTTATGCATCTTAACCTCTGGATGCTCTCAAGCTATAGGAATGCCAACGTCCAGGGACCTTTGGACACTCTCAAAGGCCTGCAAGCCAGCATCCAAGGACTTTTCCTAGTAGATCTGTGTTAGCGTCCGTGAAAATTTTCTAGCCCAAAATTTCGACCACTGCCGAGAACTTGTTATAACTTCCAGAATCCATCAAAGACATGATTACAAAATTAATAAACCATAAATTAACCTCATGACTAAGTCTGAACATCCCCAATCGAGACTGATATTCTGTCAAACACTTGGCATCAATGCAACCTATAGGTCTAGGATACAAGATAGAGCATGAATGACGGAAAACACTTATGAAACATGACAAGAAGGATCACTACCTTCTCCATTGAACTGTTATAACATCAATTAGGTCTTGCATCCATAAATTGAACAATTACAATTAATTACATCAGATAACCATGACATGAACTAGTCAATTAACCATGTAAATAACAAAGATATAACAACCATTAAATCCACATATAGCTAAGTGCAAAAGCAAGAGAACTTAGCTTTCATTAATCATAGGCAAATATGACCAGGTTCAGGACTTCCATGTACCACCTAACCATAAACATGTTTGAACCAAATATTTCTTTCAGCCAGTCACCCCTGTGCCATATTCCAAGCATGAATGTGGCATCTCATGAGTAAACCAATCCAAAAACAACCAAGGGAATCTAGAGGTTAAACAACCTCCACCCTCACCAACTGTGATCACCCCATAACCGACGCCCCGATCACAACTGAATCGAAATTGGAATGCCATCTAGAATCCATCAGTATCCTTGAGGAATTTTGTTTCTCCTTTGTCTCTCAGGATTTACCACAATCCAATCCCGGATCACTAGGCCCTAAACTGAGACTTCTCCCTCAGGCTTTACCATGTATCCTTCCAAAACCGGTCAAGGGATTCCTATGCCTTTGGGAATGAACCTTGAGACCACCTATGCCCCAAATTTTGAAATCCATTCGGCAAACCAAAGCTCAAAATCAAGATAAACATCCCAACATACCATGGCATCCAAAAAAAGGCAAGGCTAGGTTGAAAACCACTGTCATAACCTGGGAAAACCATGCTACCAACAACAAGAGAACTATACGGCAACATGCAAATACATGCATGTCAAAACTAGTGAGGAAATCACCCATGCAATGTGTTACCTACAAGTATTCCTGCTGAAGTTGCCTCATCCTGCTCTTCCTTCCTTGATCCTTGCTTTCCTTCCTTTTCCCTTTGCTTGCTAAATTTCCTTCCTTGATCCAAAGCTAGAGTGCTCCAACTCTAAGAAACCAAGAGTGTGAGAGAGAGGATAATGAGAGAGCTCCAAAACTTGAACTGACAAAAGGTTACCAATTGAACCTAAAAAACCTTTTTATTAATGAGGTATCCATTTTCTCCATTTTCCATTATTTTCCTTCATTTTCCTCCTCACATGCAACCCGTGACCTTTCACCTTACTTTTCTCCTAATTTCCTTTATTTTCATAAACAAATGTGCCAAAATACTTTTTTTTTTTTCCTTTTTAATTCCTTTGCCTTTTTCCTTTGCCAATTTCCTTAGCCGTAATAAACCAAATGAACACCCACACCAGGATGTCGTGCCCAACATTCAACTTGGAATGCGTGTCCCTTACCCGTGGTATTATTTTTCCTTTATTAACTTTTATTACATGAAATTTTCACCAGGGCTGTTACACATGAGATTCTTCTTCTTATTATCTTTCTTTTGGTTCCTTGGGTTATTTTGTGGATGCAACTTCCAACACTTTTCCTATGTATAATTTTCATTGTTATAGTGGTTGCTAGGACTTATGAACTCGTGTGTTGTGATGATATTTTTTTATTCCCCCCCCCTTTCATTTCTTCTTTCCCTCCTTAGAAGCATCCTAGTGCTCCTTTTGCTTTGATCCGCTTTATTACCCATTTTCTAAGCCTATTGTTGGCACGCAGCGGGTAAACCCAAGTTTGGAGTGAAATAGCCAAGAAAACCCCTCAGAAAATGACCCTTTTGGAAAAACCAGTGAGCAAGCGAAGTCTCACGCGAGGCATCTATGAGGGATTGCAGGAACCTAGATAATTCCGTAGTGATGAAGGAGATGTAGATCCTACACTATCACTATTATCTTTAGCATGTTGTTACTTCTGGTCATTTATAAAAGAAAAATGAGGTCCCTTATTCTGCACAGTAAATCAATTATTCTCAAATACCCAACATAACCATAAGATATAAAACATACAATTCATCACATAATGCGCAAACACAAAAACAAATCTAAAACAGATACTTTTATTATCATTGTGAAGTATCCATTACAATCCCAACTGTCGTGGCTCACCAACTTAATAAGTCAACTCCTTACAGTGCAAACATACATAAAGTTAAATATATCTATCGAAGACCATACTAAAACATATGTTTCACATCACAACTTTATCTATTTATAGTTTTATATTTTAGGCACAAGTCGACCCAAAATCCCCTTTTTACTACGAGCGGTAAATTTTACCATCGAAAAAACTACGGCCTAAGCCTAATGGCTTTCCTTTTTCTCCTCATTCTTGCATGCTAACCCTTGACCTACCTTCTTGTGAGGTTCTCGTTTGCGTCGATCCTAAAAATTGTAATCAAAATGGTGCTCTAATAGGCTCCCAACACTCACTTATGGCTTGTCCTCAAGCCACTCAGTATTTTTATGGCGATAAACCTTTCGAAGGTCTATTTCACAATCTCAACTTTTGCCTTAACTTCTTCTACCTTAAGAAAAATTTGGTGCACTACTAATGTGACAATAGTCTTCACTTTTCTTCCTTCTGACACTTTCCATCAAAGATGAAAGTAAAGGGTCTTCCCTTCTCAAGCCCTAAGATCAACTATCCAGAATAATCTTTCCTAATCGAGGTTTTACACCCAACTTTACAAGTTTCAAACCAGATTTAGTTAATTTTTAAAAAAATTCCTGGCCCCAAATCATCGTGCCTACATCTTTCAATTTTTTTTTTCCACATCTTAGATGAAGCACAAGGTGTAGGATCGATTCCTTTTGAATGTTGTAATCATCTAAGGTACGACCATCTTCAAGCTGCTTATAGGTAAAGATAAGCCTCTTTTGGTCAGGGGGTTGAACAAAATTGAGAGGTTTAAAAAATGCAACATCCAGATGAACTCTTAGAATTGTTGTTGCGCTTGACTTCCTTGGTGGTACATAGACTTTAGGAAATTTTCCCTGTAATGCATTGGTTTGACATAGTATTGTTGTTGAATGTTTTGAGGACTATGCGAGGGTTGAGGATACCCTACTTTCTTATATCTAGGCTTATTCTCTAATTCTCCTCCCCTAACTTCTATTATTTGAGCTTATAACTGGTTTCTAATTCTACAATTATTTTTTTCTACAACTTTTTCTCTCTTATGTCACTCTAATCTCCATTTACCTTACACAAAATGAGCTTGTTAGAATAAGTTTCCACAATATATATATATATATATATATATTTTCATGTTGCATGTTTGTTCATGCATCATAATTTCAAATCTATGAGACTCGATCTCATATCCTGTCATATTTAATTATCCTGGTGTATATTTCCCTAGTGTGTGTACATGGGCAAGTGGACATCCTATTTGCAACTATTCCTACCAGATCCGCTGATCAAATAGATCCTCGTCATTATAGTGCACTCATTATGTTATTAATGAAGTGATTTTTAGGCTCTCTGCAGACTTGTTGTCTATCTGACGTGGTTGACATTGATGTTTTCTGACATTTCTTCCCTTTTTCTTTCTCGCTTTTTCCTTAGTGTAAGTGCTTGACAATCGTTTGCTACTCTAGTGGGTTTGCAGTTTTGCGATGTTGTCCCTCTTACATTATGTGCATGTTCTATTTTCTTGAATAAAACATAAAAGTACCCATATACTTTTCTTTTCTTTTGAAAAATGTGCAGACATCCTTACTTCATGGAAGGTTGGTTGCTCCTCTAGAGTTTCAAATGACTTCCATTAACAGAACCTTCTACATGATCCATATTAAGACTTTCTAACTGGGCAAATCCTACCTCTATCACACATATGGTCGCATATGGACCCAACCAATGCATCTTAAACTTACCTGGATGGTTTAGAAACTTACTATCATAGAGCTAAACCAAATCTCATGGGTGAAACTTCATATATTTTATGCACATATCATGCTAAGATTTCTCGTGTGCTTTCAAGACATTTTGGTGAAATCTTGCTATTGCGTGGTGTTGGAGGGGCTTGTTGACTCAATCGAATGGCCCATTCAAGTTAGAAAACTATGTAATGTAATGATGATTATTAAAGAGAAGTCGGATTAGTTAAGAGTCTAATCGGGCAATTAGACTATTGTGACTGTCTTGATGTGGTATAAATATTTGTCTATGTATCAATGTATTAGTTCAACTTGGCTTTCAAGAGACATAATATAAAGTGTTCTTTTGCTAGTTCTCCACTACTTGTATCTATTCTCTTTCTTTGTGTTATGTTCTTTTCCATGTAAATACTTGATGTCTATGCTATAGGTAACTATGTACACTTTTCCCTAAATTACAACATTGGTTTCGTTGTCGATAGTCTCGAATTGATTCATGAAAATGCAAGCATAAATGTTAACCATGGAAGAGATACAATTGTCATGGGAGACAAAAATAAATAACTACCTGAAAAATTATGCATGGATAAATCGATTGTATTTAGTAGAAGCTAGATCCAAATTATTCACAAAAGTGCACAAGTAGTTCATTGAAGGTACCCTGATAGAGATGAACAAATTCCTCGATCAAGTTGCCCACAAAAAAGCCAGAAAATGAATCTGATGCACAATGATGGTCAGATAATGATCCAGGTGGATCTTTAGAAAAGTACCAGTGGCATGATAAAAGGCTCAAAAATCAAAGTGGTAGAATTTGGATAAGCTTAGCATCGGATCAAAGTGTTTGCCATCCTAATTCCAATGGTGTGAATGACACTCAAATCCGAGTCCAGATGACAAAGTTAAAGCAAGTCAAAGTTTGAGTTTGACTTATCCATGTAGCAAGGAGGTGACATGGCATAGTTTTAGCAAATAAGGGAATGCCACGTGGAAAGATGCCACTGGACCCCACATATCGCATATCAGTGAAAAGGAGGAGCATTTAAGGAAGAATTAGCCCCTAGCGTTCCTGGCTCCGATTGCAATATCAGATATCGCAGGTCAGAGGAGTTATGAATCGGTCCCGACAAGACTTAGTTGCGATGTGATATACATCGCATATTGCAATCGCACGAAAAGGTACTTGCGATGTGGTTCGGGGGAAAAGTGTCGATTGTGATTTTGTGGTGGGCACCGATTGCGATACTACGATAAGGGGCCCGTACCTGATATAATATATATTATGCTTAATACACTCGATAGGTATGTAGATGTTGCAGTGTGCTAGATCAGTGCGCAAAGGATTTCACAATGATTGCGATAGTGCAATGGGAGAGCCAGACATGAGGCACTAGGGCATACAGTGAATACTCCTGTCAGATCCATAGATATCGCAGGATGCCTGTGTCTGGGCTTGGATTGTCCCCCGATAAGATGGAATCGTCGATAAACCCACTACCGATACCCATTCGCTATTGTAATGAGTTGTTTTATTAGACATTAGCTTTTCTATTGCAGAAGGTTTGTTGCCGTGAATCCTTCTACCTGCTAACCTTGGGTATTATGTTGGAACTACCCCAATTTTGAGGGATGCCGCCATGATCTTATATATATGACTATTGTGTCGGAGAAAGGCAGGGAGGACTGGACGAAACTTAGATTCTATTGTATACAGTAGATCCTGACCCCTGGAAGCAAGCTGGAACCTTGCCTTGAGCAATAGGGAGGTTCCGAGAAGGTTGCAAAAGGCCCGATTATCCAAATTGGGCATTTGGATAAGCATTTCTGCACTATTTTTTGCTAGGAGTTCAGTGGTTCTGTCTGTTTTCAAATCTGGGCTCTCCATTCTTTGCCCATATATCATCTTGGAGGTATAAAGGTTGAAATTGCTTGATCGTATACTTTTATTTCTTTTATGCCAATAATAAAAGAAACGCCTCCCCACTATTGAGCAGGGCCTGGAGACGTAGTCCAAACTAGATGAACTTTGTAATCAAATCATTATGTCATGGTTTTTGTGTTCTTCTAACCATTTTCGCATTGTTATGTGTTTTTTTTTAAAGTTCCATGGTTAATTAACTATGTTATGTGTAATTCCGATGCATTTGTAAGTAAAAGATCTCAGATCAAGTTTGGTATCGAGCAGGTCTTTGTAGATGCGAATTGCATGAGTTTATTAACCCGAAACAAGCTGCAAAAAGGAGAAGGAAAACTTAAATCCTTTGATCCTGAAGCAGGACGTTCACAACGAAGAAGAAACATGGCCAATGAAGAAGCTCATTAGGAAGAGGAACATAATTTTTGAAAGGTATTTTATAATATGGCAGGAAAGGTAGACAAGCTGTTCGCGGGGTATGAGATGACACTTGGGCATGAGAAGAAGGATGTCGATGATCATGAATAAGAAATTCAAGAAGGTGGTGGACAATATCCTGCTCCCTCTCCTTCCTCCAGTGATAATTCTCATCAATCTCATAGAAATTCCAAACAGACCTCTAAGAAACCGTTCTTCAAGTTAGATGTGAAGTTTGACCTACCCATGTACAATGGAGAATGTAGTGAAGAAAAAATCAATAAGTGGATTAGACTGATAGAGGTTTATATCTGTGTTGTAGCATTTTTTGGTTTTGATAAGTTAGAATAAATTAGACAAAAAAAGAAAATGTATATACAAAATGTTAAGATAGGATATGGACAAAAAGAAATTTGAATAAAAAAATGTTAGGAATTTTTTTGAATAAATATGTCCATATCAAAGAAAATGTTAGGCTAGATGCCCTAAAAAATTAAAGGCAAAATAAAATGTTAGGTTAGACAGAAAAAAAAAGAAATAAGCTCTGAAAGTGTTGCAAATCTAAATGCCACTTCTTTGTTCTAAATTTAGTTTGAAAAATAATAGTTGTGTGCAGTTTGTTTAGATGCCACACTAGCTTATTTTATCCAATTATATAGTTGCATCATAATTGGATTTTTTCTCATAGATAGAAAATAAATTGGCTCAACAGTTTAATCTGAGCCAATGGAAGAAATAAGGTATAGAGTTAGATTGTTCAGTTATGCACTCTAAAAAGAATAAGTAAAATGTTAGGAATAGAAGGGTAGGTAGAAATTAAAGGTTTTGAAATGTTGAAATAGTTATTTCCTAAAGTATAATATCACATCGCATAATTCATAACGGAATGAACCATTGGGCGGAAGCAAAGTGCGATGTGCGATGTGCAGTAATGCTGTCAACCGTTGGATGACTGTGGATTCGTGACCGTAGGATTTCATCGCATCGCATTGCTCTTAAGGGAATGAACCATCAGGTGTAAGAAAATGTGATTTGTAATATTCTATCCATTTATTCACTAAATCACCCAGACTCACATCCGCCTATCATATCCTTTATAACCATTCATTCCCCGCTATTACGATAAACACTCGTTTACCTCCGCTCCACATCACTTCATTAAGATCTACCCAATCAAAGTTAAATCCGTCATTAACATTAAATAATCCCTTACCACCAATACTTAAAGCACTGGGCCCCTCCCTAATCCCATGCTTTATTGCTCGCTTGCTTCCCTCAACTGACTGCCATTAGATCAACTCCTGTCTAATCCAACGCTCCACATCCATATCGGCTGTGCCCGATGCTTGAACAATACCTGTCTGATAAAGCGGTTTTCCCCAACCCCCCTGAGGTTACATATCACACCCTAAAGTATATCGGGTGAGCCCTCCTCAGAACCACCTTCGTCTCATAAGCGGTGCAACGACCCTTTAAAACCGCCTCCTCGCTAACCCGATAAATCGTCGATTATTCAAACATTTGCGCCATATAAAAACTTGCCCATTACACTTTAAAACCTCGAAAACTCTTGTTTTCGTGCCTTACGCCCGTTTCACAGTTTAAACCATTAAAATCCTTCATTGCTACCCCGAACCTTTGTGATGCCATTTGACCTCCAATTACGTTCAGGACACTACCACAACTTCTTCCTCAGGCGTCCCTATGTAAACAAAGCCATCAATCACCTTTCCTCCTGAACCTTTGTTTTCTTAACTATTGTTGTGTTTTGTAGGTAATCAGTCGAAGACTTGAGCATTGGATAAACAACTCTGATATCAGTCGCAGAGTCTGTTTATTTTAAGACTTTATGTAGAGCCTTGACTATTAAAACAAAGGATCAATGACAACAACTCTCATCATTAAAAAACACTCAGGGATTCTTTCTTCATCCTGGATTAAATCAAGCATATATTTTGGTAAAGCCCACTTTTACTAAATACACTAAGATGGATGAAATATACAAAAGGATCACAAAAATTTCTATCCCAGATAAGAAACGCTGGGAAGAATTAACAAATTTACTTAATCAAGGATAATTGAGCAAAATTCAGCTTTTGAAGGAATATTCGGCTAGCTTTAACCACCTTTCAACTTTTTTAGTAACAGTCATCAAACAACACGTCATCAAAGCAGTCTCAGATCATTAGACAATTTTATTTTGATTGTGTAAATAATCTATTTTTGTAAAAGAAGTTTAGGATATTTTTCATCCTATTATTGTATAAATAACTCTCTTCATGAGTTATCATTAGTTGCACCCATGATGAAGCATTTCTAGAAATTTGATGTACTTGACTTTTCTGGAACCTCAATATGAAGCAAAGGATTCTGAATTCTGTTTTGCACAGTTTGTGTTTCATGTAAGTTTTTCCAATATTTCTCATTGTGTTTTTCTTCATATTATTATGACTTTACAAAGATAACTAGGTAGGAATAATTGTGTCTCAATCTATTCCTATAAGCTTTCTGAAGTGATAATCATTAAAGAGAATGGATTAATGGACTGCCTGTTTAATTAATTCCCCTTGAATCAATAAATCATCAACATCTTGTTGTAAGAATAAGCATATTCTCTTGAACCTTCTGAACATCAGTCAAAGGTTTTCACACTTATGATTATGTAAATATCTATTTGAGAATTGTGATAATCATAATATTTTTTGTTTTTTGCTCACCACTATTCAAGCTTTATCACTATGTGATATTTTATAGCAACCCTTTGTTGAGATATTGATATTATTCAAAGGGTTAGGTATATCAGTTCTATATTTGTTTTATTCATTGGTCTCCCAAATCACAACAAAAACCCCAAAAACATTTATCTTAGATGCTCTGGCATAACAGCTGACCATTATTATCTCAGAGGTACAACATCGAACTGGTGTCATTGCCAGGGACTCGAATTTCGTTAAGTTTTCATGGGGCAACGATATGTATTCTATTACTTTAAGGTGATTAAAAGTCTAGAAAGGTTAAAATCCTTCACCTGGCAACTCCACTCTCTCAAACTGGCACCTTTTAAGCACAATAGATCTCGTTCAGAGGGTAACCTAGTTGATCCTTTGTCAGATCTTGAAAAAATTATGAGAAAAGCCAGTTCTAAAAGGGGACATCAACCCTCTTCTTCTTATTCTTCTTCAGTCTTACATTATGAATATTTACGATCATTTGATCCTTATAGTAACATTCCATCCAGTCCAAATTACTCCCACTTATCACCTAGGTTTACTGAACTCTTGAGGAGAGGAGTTGATTTTAAATCAACATTCCTCATTCATTCATTTAAAACTCATCGAGAACCCTCATTACCACCAGGATCTCCTAAAACTAAATCTGACTTGGGTGTTAATTTACTAGAATATAAAGCAACAAATTTCATATCCCCGACCACTTATTTGTTTCCTCCCACTTTTGGACAACTTGAAGCTTCTACTTCTGAACAACCCGAAGAGACCTTCTCAGTATATTCAAATCCACTCTTTGAAACAAAGGAAGGTATTCATCCATAGGTCCAAAATTTAGTTCTTAGGACTCCTTTGAAATCACTTAGGAGATCCCCTCCTTCTTCACCTCCAACTAGTTCTTCAACCCATCAATCACCTTCTTCAAATTCTTCTTCATATTCTTCAACTTCTACATCCACACAAACACCTCATACGCCACCTCCCACTATGGCTTTCCAACCTATTGTACAGGTTAGATATGCAACTTTAGTCTTTCCTCCTAATCTCGATGCATTCCTAGCTGGATACTTGAAATACCTTCCCAGGTATAATGGAGAGATAGGTCCTTCTGCTGAAGGCCATCTTCAAGCCTTTTTAGACTTTGCAGATAACATGAATTTTGAACGAGAAAACATTTACGTGAAGTTTTTTATACAATCACTTGAAAGAAATGTAAGAATTTGGTTTATGCAGATACCTGAGAATACCATTAGAAATTGGGAAGAGCTTACAACTATATTTAAAAACCAGTGGGGTGTGAAAAATGATCCTCTTTAATTTCTTACTGAGTTTGATGAACTTAAAAGAAATTTTGGTGAACCTGTATCAGACTTTATCAAAAGATTCAATAAGCCTTATCATAAAATGCCCCCTGATTGTAAATACCCTGTAGCAGCAACAACGTCTAGATTTTCTAAAGCCTTTGATGACGATTTTTCTGTTATGATGAGAGAGAGAACTTCAAGAAATATTGGATATATGCAAACAAATGCTATTTAGGTAGAAGCAAACAGGGCTACTTCAACTACTTTGAAAGTTAAAGAGGAAAAGGCCCAAATAAAACTCAAATCGACACTAGAGGCTTCTAGTTCCTCTAAGACTAAAACTGAAGATTCTAAAATAGATGAAATAACTTCTCTTCTGAGAAATATATCTAATAGAATTTCCAAGATTGAGACTCAACCTAGGAAAACTCAACAAACAGTTTTCAAACCCCAAAATCAAAATCAAGGTCAGTATCAAAGAAATCCACCATTACGAATTCTTCAGAGACCTAGTAATGATCAGCAGGTTCCTACTCCTTTGTTGATAGATGATCAACAACTTGATGATAATACTATGACCATCACCGAAGATATAAATAATTTGCATACTTCCTCTGATCAAACAATTATTATTCCTCTTATACAACAAAATCAGGTTCAAGAAGATCAAGAATCTTCACAGGTTTCTAAATACCATGCCTTCTCTAAATTTTTAATTGCAGAGTTGAACAAAAGATATGACCTTAGGCCTAGGAATGGCCCTGGAAGATATCCTACGGAAACTCCAATAATTGAACCTCATGCCAAAGCTGCTTAAACTCAAACAACTTTTATTCGACCATTAGAACAGTCAATTGATATTCCTCAAAATGACAAATATGGATTGACTACTTTTAATGTTGAAAAAGAGTTAGAAAGAGTTAAAATCCCAATTCCTCTTTCAGAACTTTCTAAAAACCCCAGATATAAAAATCAGGTCTCCAAATGGATACAAAATACCTCGGTTGATGCTAAAGGTGATATCATTAGTTTGCAAGATGAAAAATCAGCAGTTGTTTTTGGCCCAAACTCAGATATGATAGATGAAATAGCACCTCCTTTCTATGTAACTCTTAAGGAAAATGATCTCATGTTGTATAATTGTATGCTTGATTCTGGAGCATCACATAACCTCATGCCAAAAACTATCATGGATCATTTGAAACTTGACATAACTAGATCCTATCATGACCTCTACACCTTTGATTCTAAAAGGGTGCCTTGCTTAGGATTGATTAAGGATTTAGTAGTCACCCTTGCCCAAATTCCAGTGAAAAGTATAGAACTTGATATAGTTGTCACAAATACCCCTCCAAATTTGGAATGCTCCTTTCAAGGTCTTGCTGTGCCAAATTAGGGGGAACTCTTCAAATGGATATGTCTTATGCTACTATTCCAGTTTATGGGGGAGAACAACTAAGATTATATAGGGAGGTGAGATTTGTGCACACTGTTTGTAAAACATACCAGCCAAGGAACCATCCCATTTATGTAATTGACCAAGATTTTGGTTTCTTTCAACTCTCTTCAAACCAAGTGCATGAAACTCAAGTTAAGATTGAAGATGTAATTGAAAGTCCAGTACCAAATAAAATTGATATATGGAAACTATTCTTTGATGGATCCTGTACAAAAGATGGATCAGGAGCTGGAGTAGTTTTAACATCACCAGAAAAAGAAAACATTACCCAATCATGTAAGCTCAACTTCGAAGTTACAAATAATGTGGCTGAATATGAAGCTTTCCTTTTAGGATTGCAATTTTCCAAAAGCTTAAAGGTTCAAAACTTAAGTGTTTTTATTGATTCAGAGCTTATTGTCAAACAAATGAGAAGTATTTGCTAGAGTAAACATCCTAGACTTAGGTCTTACCAAAATGAAGTATGGGATTTAGTTGAAAACTTCTTTGATGCCTTTAATTTGACTTATATTCCAAGATATCAGAATATTCATGTAGATGCCTTAGCTGTTTCTGCTAGTTCATTTAAAATTCCTAATCAGACTAATGTACTCTACCAAATATAAGTCAAATATAGACCATCTATCCTAGACAATCTAAAACACTGGCAGCTATTTGAAGATGATGAACACTTGAAATCTTTTCTGCAACTTGTAGATATTTTTTCTCTTCTACAAATTGATGAAGATAGATCTGAAATAAATGAAAATACAAGTGAGAATGATACTTCAGATTTCAGCTCAAAAATTTCTGATCGTAATATTATTCAATTGTCTAACAATTTTATTCCAAAAGGCTTGATACCTTTAGAAAAACTGTTTGATCAAAATGATGTTCTCCGAAATCCTTAGTCCATTTCTTCGGAAGAGGACATAGAAGAAATTAACATTGGAACAAATGATGATGTCAAAAGCATCAAAATCTGTGCATCTCTAGACCCTGAGATTAAAACTCAATATCTTAAGTTACTTCAAAATTATAGGGATGTTTTTGCTTGGACCTATGCTGATCTAAAAACTTATGATACTTCATTAATACAACATAAGATCCCTTTGAAGCCAGAAGCAATCCCTTATCAAAAAAACTTAGGAGGATTAATCCAGCCCTTCTATCAACTGTCGAAAGGGAAATTAAGAAAATGCTAGATGCCCAGATTAGGAAAAAGAATGGAGAAATCAAACTTTATGTGGACTTTAGAAATTTTAACAAAGCATCATTAGAGGATAATTACCCTTTGCCTAAGATGGACCAATTACTTCAAATGGTTTCAGGAGCACAAAGACTTTCTATGCTTGATGGTTTTTCAGGTTATAATCAGGTGAATGTTGATCCAGCAGACAGGGAAAAGACAACCTTCACTACACCCTGGGGTACATTAATGTATGCTAGAATTGCATTTGGCTTATCAAATGTTAGAGCAACATTTCAGATAGCTATGGATGTAGCTTTCATGGGTAAGGTAAACAAATTTATAGTTATTTATCTTGATGAAATTACTGTTTTTTCTAAATTTGATGAGAAACATCTAAAGCACTTGAACGAGGTTTTTGACAGGTGTAGGAAATTTGGGATATCATTGAACCCTAAAAAGTCTTTGTTTGCTATTAAAGAAGGAAAACTATTAGGCCATATAATCTTAAAGGAAGTAGTGGTAATTGATCCTAAGCACGTGTCTGCCATTGAAAAATTGGCCTTACCTAGAAACAAGAAAGAAATTCAATCTTTTCTGGGTAAGATTAATTTTTTAAGAAGATTCTGTTGGGTCTTGAAAATGTCATTCATTTCCATTACACTTTCACTATTATGTCCATTATATCACCTCCATTTCACCTCCATTTTATTACTATGTCTCCACATTCATCCCACTTTCATTATCATTGGGCCACATTTATGTTTTTCCAAACTTTATTAATTCCAAGCCTTTTTAAGTGAATTTGTGGTTAAAAATTAGAAAATAATGTGCATATGCTTATACTTAACAAATGGGTTGAGATTTTTGACATGTGTAGGTCAAAAGGAGTCTTCTAGAAGACCTTTATGTGGCACTCTAAGGCCAAATTCGAATTTGAGTGGAAAGAATCATGGGATCATGAGGATATGTGTCACGTCTCCTAATTGTATTAAAACTCTAAGAACACATGTGTCTTATCAGTTCCTATTTTGATTAGGACTCTAGAGGTAGAGGGAGAGATTCATGGATTCTCATTAATGAGATGGCTTCTCATCTTTTTGTATAAATAGGAGATCTCTCTCCTTCATTAGCTTATCTTTTTAGTCTTAGCTTAGCTTGGCTTTTAGTTCTTTAGCTTGGAGTTTGTAGTTCTTCTTTGATGGCTTTAGAAAGCTTTGGAGAGCTTTGTTGTACTTTGTAATTTTGATGAATTTGAATAAAGCTTTGATGTTCTCAACATGGAAGGAGATGTGAAGTAGATGTCATGGAGCATATTAGAATGTAAGGTAGAGTAGATTTTGCTTTGATTTCATTCAAGTATGTCATTTTATTGCTTTCAAGTTTTGCTAGTTTAGATTTTCCATTCATGCAATTCTAATTCATGTAAGTGTGTTCAACCGGTTGATTGTAGATTAGTTTTTCTTTACATGTTCTTGTATTTGCTTATTAGTTTTTGCTCGAGCTTTTTAATTAGTTTTTGCATCAAGTAGTGATTTGAGATTTGCTTCTCTGCTGAACTTTTTAGCCTTTATATTTCAGTTGTTATGCTTTGATTTTAGTGAGATTTGTTTGTTGCTATTAGCTAGTTTAGATATCAAATTCTTCATGTTATTTTATGTTATCTCCAGAGCCATGGCTTAACCCCGAAAAACTACTTGGTGATCTATCAGATTATAAGTGAAGTGATTTGATTTTACTTTCATTAATCTGCAAGTAGGTAATTTAGATATCAAGTTCTTCATGTTATTTGGCGTTATCTCCGGAGCCATGGCTTAACCCTGAAAAACTACTTGGCGAGCTATCAGATTATAAGTGAAGTAATTTGATTTTGCTTTCATTAATATGCAAGTAGGTAATTTAGATATCAAGTTCTTCATGTTATTTGACGTTATCTCCGGAGCCATGGCTTAACCCCGAAAAGCTACTTGGCGAGCTATCGGATTATAAGTGAAGTAATTTGATTTTGCTTTCATTAATCTGCGAGTAGGTAATTTAGATATCAAGTTATTCATGTTATTTAACGTTATCTCCGGAGCCATGGCTTAACCCCAAAAAGCTACTTAGAGAGCTTTCAGATTATAAGTGAAGTAAATTGATCTTTCTTTCGTTAGTCTGCAATTTTTGGTTTGTTTGCGTGCAATAGTTTAGATTTTATTTCTGTAATTAGATGGGCAATAGAGACAGTGATTTCATGATCAACACTTCATCTTTTGCTTGATTTAAGTAGCTGCATATTTACACTTTTGTTCAAGTATTGATTTTATCAATAGCATGTTTTGAGATCTTTTGAAGTGCTAAGTTTTGGAAGTTACTATAAGGGACATAAACCTTGTCTTGGAATCTCCATCCATACTTGACCTTTAAAAGTATTCTTAAGACCTTAGAATAGGATTTCCATTTGCATTAAACACTTTAGGAAACCAACAAGAACAAAACCCCAAAAACAACACAAACTATAAAACAACGAAGTAAGAAAAAGGTTAACTAAGCACATATGGTGCACCAAACTTCATCAGTTTATGATACCTAAATTGATAATTTATGTAGAGCATTTTAAGACGTTAAATTGACTAGACAGATTCATCCCGAATTATGCAGAGATTATAAAAGATATAACTGACATGCTCTGAAAGGATCATGAAGTTCACTGGACTGAATCTTCCAGGCATGCATTTGATCAGATCAAGAAAGCTATCTATGAAGCTCCCACCTTGGCCAGCCTTGATTATACTAAACCATTCAGTATCTTTTCTTTTGCCTCAGAAACAACCCTTGCTGCTGTCCTATTACAAAAGAATGAAGACCAGTCCATAGCCTTTTTCAGTAAGGTTATGAGAGACGCTGAACTTAAGTATGACATAATCGAGAAGCAAGCCTATGCCCTCATTCAAGCCCTGAAATATTTTAGGATGTATATTCTACATTCACCTATTACTTATTATGTTCCTAATGGTGCTGTAAAAATAGTTTTAACTCAACCTAACACTCATGGGAAAAGAGGTAGGTGGATCACTCAAATACTTGAGTTTGATCTAACTATCAAAACTAGAAAGCTAGTAAAAGGCCATGGATTAGCCAAGATTCTAGCAGAATCCAATTGCAAAGTGCTTGGCATTAATTCTATTTTAGAAGTACAGGGGAAGAATCCAAAAGAACCTTCTATCCTAGTACAAGAGAAGAATCCACAAGAACCTTCTGTCCTTGCACAAGGAAAGAATCCACAAGAACCTTTCCTAAATATACAAGGGGAGAATCCACAAGAACCTTCTCTTCAACCTGAAGAAAAGAATCCACAAGAACCTTTATCTTCAGATTAGATCAACCCTTTACATATTGATGACAAATTTCTATTGTCAGATTGGTATAAAGACATTGTAAATTTTCTCCTCCATTTTGAATGCCCAACATCATTCTCCAAAGCCCAGTGTAAAAGTCTTAAATTGAAAGCAGTCAAGTACTGCATCATAAATGCAAATTTTTACTGGAAAGATCCACTGAATATTTTGTTATTATGTTTAACAGAATAAAAAACTGAAGGAATCATCGATCAATTTCATGTAGGATTTTGTGGAGGACATTATGCTTGGAGAGAAACAACATACTATTAAGGGGAATATTTTATTGGCCAACATTGTTCTTGCAAGTAGGGGCAAAGGTCAGAAGTTGTGTTCCTTGTCCGATGTTTGCTGGTAAGCAAAAACTAGCAGCTCTTCTACTAGTACCATTAATAATCTCAACACATTTCCTTCAATGGGGATTAGATTTTATTGGAGACATCCGTCCCACATCAAGTAATCAACACAAATGGATTCTCACAGCAACATACTACTTCAATAAATGGGTGGAACCAATTCCAGTAAGAAATGCTACTGATTCAGTAGTAATAAAGTTCATTTAAAAAAACATCTTATCTAGGTTTGGTTGCCCAAATCAAATTGTCACAAATAATTTAGTAGCATTCTCTAGTGTTAAAATGATTGATTTTTGTCAGAAATATCAGATTCTGTTACATCATTCAACTCCATACTACCCTCAGGGTAATGGCCTCAAAGAATCCTCAAATAAAAGTATAGTAAATGTAATCAAAAAGACCCTAGAAGATCATAAAAAGAACTGAGACTCTCATTTAGTTTATGCAGTATGGCAAACAAAATAAATCCAAAAAGATATACTGGTAAATCTCATTTTCAGTTAGTCTATGGCAAAGATGAAATTTTTCCCATCAATTTGGCTTTCCCAATTTTAAAATTCTTGTAGGACTCAACAGATGAACCCAAAGATTTTTCAAGAAGGATAAATCAGATTATTGAACTAAATGAAAACAAAGATGAAGTTCAATACAAATTGAAGAAATATCAGAATAAGATGAAAATCCTATTTGACAGAAGAGCTAGGGAAAGGGACTTCAGAGAAGGTGACCTAGTTCGAATATGGAACTCCAGGAGGGAGGAAAAGGGAAAGCATGGTAAGTTTGACAATCTATGGTTTGGCCCATTAGCAATTGCTAAAGTAAAGGGTAACAACACCTTTGTGTTGCAAAATCTTGAGGGACAATATTCCACTTATCCTGTAAATGGAAGGTTTCTCAAACATTTCATTCAGTACTAAGAAGTTGGGATACATTTCATTGTAAATATTTCGTTTTCTTTTATTTTTAAGCTGTCAGTGAGATTTTTTATAGCAAAGAATCCAAAGCCCAAGGAGAAGGCACATGTATCTGCAGGTTCTCTACATTCTACAAGAGAAATTAGTCCCCAGTTGGCGCCGATGTTGTATCATTTTTTGGTTTTAACAAGTTATAATAAATTAGACAAAAAATGAAAATGTATATACAAAATGTTAAGATAGGATATGGACAAAAATAATATTGAATAAAAAAATGTTAGGAATTTTTTTGAATAAATATGTCCATATTAAAGAAAATGTTAGGGTAGATGCCCTAAAAAAATAAAGGCAAAATAAAATGTTAGGTTAGACAGAAAAGAAAAGAAATAAACTTTGAAAGTGTTGCAAATCTAAATGCCATTCCTTTGTTCTAAACTTAGTTTGAAAAATAATAGTTGTGTGCAGTTTGTTTAGATGCCACACTAGCTTATTTTATCCAATTATATAGTTGCATCATAATTGGATTTGTTCTCATAGGTAGAAAATAAACTTGCTCAACAGTTTAATCTGAGCCAATGAAAGAAATAAGGTATAGAGTTAGATTGTTCATAAAAAGAAAATGTTGAGTTGCTAGTTTAAATGCACTCTAAAAAGAATAAGTAAAATCTTAGGAATAGAAAAGTAGGTAGAAATTAAAGGTTTTGAAATGGTTATTTCCTAAAGTATAATATCGCATCGCATAATTCATAATGGAATGAACCATTGGGCAGAGGCAAAGTGCGATGTGATATAACGCTATCAACTGTTGGATTAACGCGGATTCCTGGCCGTAGGATCTTATCGCATCGCATCGCTCTTAAGGGAATGAACCATCAAGGGTAAGAAAATGCGGTTTGCGATATTCTATCCCATTATTCACTAAATCACTTGGACCCACATCCGCCTATCATATCCTTTATAACCATTCATTCCCCACTATTACGATAAACACCCGTTTACCTCCGCTCCATGTCACTTCATTAAGCTCTGCCCGATCAAAGTTAAACCCATCATTAACATTAAATAATCTCCTACCGCCAATGCTTAAAGTGCTGGGCTCCTCCCTAAGCCCATGCTTTATCGCCCACTCACTTCCCTTCCCGACTGCCGTTAGATCAACTCTTGTCTAATCCAACACTTGACATCCATATCGACTGCGCTCGATGCCCAAACAATACCCGTCCGATAAAGTGGTTTTCCCCAATCCCCCTGAGGCTACGTGTCATGCTTTAAAGTATATCGGGTGAGCCCTCCTTAAAACCACCTTCACATCATAAGTGGTGCGAAAACCCTTTAAAACCACCTCTTCGCCAACTCGATAAATCACCGATTATTCAAACATTCGCACCATATTAAAAACTTGCCCATTACACTTTAAAACCCAGAAAACTCTTATTTTCGTGCCTTTCACTCTTTCAGAGTTTAAACCATTAAAACCTTTCATCGCTACCCTGAACCTCTCCGATGCCATTTGACCTACAATTACGTTCAGGATGCTACCACAACTCCTTCCTCAGGCGTCCTTGTGTAAGCAAAGCCATCAATTGCCTTTCCTCCTGAACCTTTGTTTTCTTAACTATTGTTGTGTTTTGCAGGTAATCAGTCAAAGACTTGAGCATTGGATAAACAAATCTGATATCAGTCACAAAGTCTGTTTATTTTAAGACTCAACAAGAAACCTGTTAAAAAGTCTATATTCAGAGAAGAAGAACATTACACAAGGAATAGAGAAGAAGACAACTATGCAGAGCCTTGACTATTAAAACAGAGGATCAACGATAGCAACTCTCACGATTAAAAAACACTTAGGGATTCTTTCTTCACCCTGGATGAAATCAAGCATATATTTTGGTAAAGCCCACTTTTACTAAATACACCGAGAAGGATGAAATCTACAAAAGGATAACAAACATTTCTATCCCAGATAAGAAACACTGGGAAGAATTAACATATTTACTTAATGAAGGATAACTGAACAAAATTCAACTTTTGAAGGAACAATGAGCTAGCTTCAACCACCTTTCAAATTTTTTGGTAACAATCGTCAAACAACATAGCACCAAAGCAGTGCTAGATCATTAGACAATTTTATTTTTGATTGTGTAAATAATCTATTTTTGTAAAAGCAGTTTAGGATATTTTTCATCCTACTGTTGTATAAATAAATCTCTTCACGAGTTATCATGGGTTGCATCCTTGATGAAGCATTTCTAGACATTTGATGTACTTGACTTTTCTGGAACCTCAATACGAAGCAAAGGATTCTGAATTCTGTTTTTCAAAGTTTGTGTTTCATGTAAGTTTTTCTAGTATTACTCGTTATGTTTTTCTTCATATTCTTATGACTTTACAGAGATAACTAGGAATAATTGTGTCTCAATTTATTCCTATAAGCTTTCTGAAGTGATAATCATTAAGATAATGGACTAATGGATTGTCTATTTAATTAATTCCCTCTAAATCATTTGATCATCAACATCTTGTTGTAAGCATAAGCATATTCTCTTGAACCTTCTGAACATTGGTCAAAGGTTTTCACACTTATGATTATGTAATTATCTATCTAAGAATTGTGATAATCATATTATTTTTTGTTTTTTGCCCACCACTATTCAGGCTTTATCATTGTGTGAAATTTTATAGCATCCCTTTGCTAAGATATTGATATTATTCAAAGGGTTAGGTATATCGACTCTATATTTGTTTTATTCAATGGTCTCCCAAATCAAAACAAAAACCCCCAATTTTTTTATCTTATATGCTCTGGCATAATAGCTGACCATTATTGTCTTAGAGGTACAACATGTTGTATCCATCAGATCGCAGAAGATGAGGTGAAATTCTAGTTAGCATCTCTTTGGTTGAGCATAACTGCTCTTGTTTGGTGGGAGAGCAAGTTACAGAAGGGCAACATGAAGTCAGGTAACCTTCTGTCCTCTTGGTCTAGTTTTATTTCTGCATTAAAGGACCAGTTTTCCCTCTGGGTTATAAGACAAAGGCACTTATGGACTGGCAATATTTATGGCAAGGTAATGGACAAAATGTATAAAGCTTCACGAAGGAATTTTAGAAATAAGCACTGAATCTGGGCATTTCATTAGATGCATCCGAAACTACATAAGTGTGCTACATAGTTACATCAGAGACTCGTTATTACTATTCAAGCCTACTTCATTTGATACGACCAATGTTAAAGCTATACATCTTGAAAGCCAAGGCAAGAATGATCGAAATGACCAAACCAAGAAGATTCCATTCAAACCTCAACATGGAAAATTGCAGAAGAAAGGAAAAGGGAAGGATAAGAAGACTGTCACTTCCAAGAAGGGGGACAAAGCAACACCATATTGTACTCACTGCAAGAAGGATGGGCATGATGATGACCACTGCTGGAAGTTGCATCTGGAACTGAGACTGAAGAGATTCAGTGGAAAGGGGAAGCAGAAGATAGTGGCCACAACACAAGACCTTGGATCAGATTTTGACGATGAAACATTGATCACAGCTATGGGCACAAGTGGTACTCTTTCTATTAATGATAGTTCTGATTTGGTTGCAAGCACTAGTTATTTGAATGAGCCTAAGAGTCATGAGAAAAAAAGCATTGAGTTGTTCCACATTAGAGTTGTCATAAAGCACACAAAGGTGGAAACCTTGTTTGATTTAGGTTCCCAAGAAAACTTAATCTTAGACTCCTTAGTGAAAATGTTAGGCCTTGAAACTAAACCTCATCCAAGTCCATACCTACTTGGTTGGGTAAGCGATAAATCCAAATTGTAGGTCACCAAGTAGTGTAGGGCCAGATTTGTTCGCTTCTAAATTAGTTGATGAGGTAGAGTTAGATGTAGTACCTTTTGACATTGTGGAATCATATTAGGAAGCCCATATTTATATGAAAAAAAGGCCATTTTCTTTAGGCATGGAAACAAATTCCACATCACCAAGGATGGGATAGAGTATATAGTCAGAGCTCATCACACACAAGTTAGTGCTAGCCTTGTCAGTGCAGGACATATTAAAAGACTAGTTAATTCCAGTAAAGGGTGCATGCTCATGGTAGCAAGGGTGAAAGAATCCGAGATGATTGACATTTTCAGAGGTTGTGATCTTGATCATAAGATGGAATTATTTGAAATTGTTTGACTATGATGATTTGTTGTAGGAATCAAGAGGATTCCCCACTAGAAGGGAATTCCAACATGAGATCCATTTGCAACAGGATGCCCCTTTACCAAATGTTGGCATGTATAGGATGGCTTCTATCGAGATGGAGGAGATTAAGAAATAGTGTAGGAACTGTTAAATCAAGGAGTCATTAGAGGAAGTTCTTCTCCTTGTGGTTCACCAATCGTGTTGGTGCCCAAGAAATATGACACATGGAGAATGTGCGTGGATTACAGGACACTGAACAAGATCGCGGTTAAGAATCAATACCCTCTCCCTTGCATTGATGAATTGTTAGATCAATTAAAAAATGTTGTTTATTTTTCCAAGCTAGATATGCGTAGTGGTTATTACCAAGTTAGAATTGCAGAGCATGATGTTTGGAAAATTGCTTTCAAAACCAAGTAGGGGTTGTTCGAAAGGATGGTGATGCCATTTGGATTGTGCAAAGCTCCAACCACGTTTATGAGGTTAATGAATGACTTATTTCAACCATTTCTTGATCCTTTTGTTCTTGTGTATTTGGACAATATTCTTGTGTACAATAAGACATGGGAGGAACACATGTGTCACATAAAGAAAGTGCTTGATGTTCTGAAGAAAGAGAAATTATATTTGAAACTGTCAAAGTGTGAGTTTGGAAAGACTTCTTTGATTTATTTAGGCCATGTTGTTGATAATGGGAAATTAAGGATAGATCCCTCTAAATTGGAGGCGATAATGAAGTTGCTTGAGCCCATAAATGTCACAGAAGTGCAAAATTTTCTTGGCACGGTGCAGTATTGGAGAAGGTTCATAGCGAACTTTTCCATTATCGTAGCCCCCTTGCACACCTTGAATAGTGTGAAGCAGGCCTTCAAGTGGGGAGGAAAAGAACATAAATCCTTCGACACACTGAAAGAGAAGATCAACGCGACCTCGGTTCTAGCCTTACCAGACCTTATGTGGCCTTTTGAATTTGAAACAAATGCCAATGGATAGGGTGCTATATTGATGCAACAAAGAAAACATGTTTGTTACCATTCAGAGACTTTCTCCCAGGCTGTTGTGAATTATCCTACGTATGACCGAGAGTTGTACGCCTTGGTCAAGAGTGTAAAGAAGTGGAAACACTACCTGATCAGCAAGGAGACCATCATCCACATAAATCATCAGCCCTTGCAGTATCTTCAGTCACATACTAAGCTTCAGCAAGCCCGTCACTTCAGATAGATGGGATTCCACCAACAATTTCATTTCGTAATAAAATATAAGAAGGGTGCCAACAAAAAGGTAGCACATATGGTTTCTCGTCCTCCTATTTCTGCATCTGTAGTTTTGCAAAATGTTTTTTTGTCGTTAGAAAATTATACTTAATAGTATTTTAATGATAATGATTTTAAAGAAATCTATGTAAAATTGACTCGTCAATCGCAGGTGGACAATTATTACTTGTAGGGAAATCTATTGTACCACATTGGAAAACTGTGTATACCCAGAAATGAAAGGGTTCATGTAATCCGAGAGGCTCATACCTCTTTGGTGTCTGGCATTGAGAAAACTTTAAGTCATTTGCAGAGGTTTTGTTTTTGGCCTCCTATGAAAAACATTATGATTCGCTTTATAAAGTTTTGCGTGTTGTGTTATGTTTCAAATCCATCTAATAGAAAGCTTGGGCTCTACACACCACTCCCTATTCCGAGTTGACCATGGGAAAGTGTGTCCTTGGACTTCGTAGGAGGTTTACCAATATCTAGGAAAGGTCATGACTATTTGTATGTCGTTGTTGATAAGTTTAGTAAAATGTGTATTTTAATGCCTTGTAAAAAACAGGTCATTTTTTAGCAGACTTCTTTTCTTTTCTTTCAGCATGTTTGGGTCCATTTTGGGTTGCCCACATCTATTATGTCAAATTGAGACTCGTGATTTCTTGGGGAGTTTTGGACTAGCTTATGGAGAATGATGGACACCAAGCTAGAAAGAAGTACAACATTTCATCCACACACCGATGGACAAACAAAGGTTTTCAACCACATCGTGGTACACTTTTTGCAAGGCTATTGTGGGAAACACCACAAGTTGTGGGATGAACAACTTCCTTATGTGAAACATGCATACAATTGAGCAACACATTTATCTACACAGAGCTCACAATTTGAGACATGTTTTGGCTATCTACCCAAAGATCCCTTGGACATGCTCTTTGGGAAAGAGGAGGATGGAAATGGAAGAGATGATAGGGACAAAGCACAAAAGTTCATTCAATGGATACAAGTAATTCATCAAGAAGTGCAAGAGCAGTTGGGGAAGAGTTAAGCTTGATATAAAGCTCGACATAATAAGCACTGAGTTGACTATTAGTTTCAAGTTGGGGACAAGGTATGGCTCCATATCAACAAATATAGGATGAAGGGAGAAGGGAAGAAACCGAGACCCATTAGATATGGTCCCTTCACCATATTAGCAAAGATTGGAGACAATGCTTTTCGTCTTGACTTGCTTGGTTATATGAAAATGTACTCTGTGGTAAATGTGGAAAACTTGAAGCTTTATGAACCTCCATTGATTATGGATATTGAGGAGGTTGCACAGATTCCTACAGTGGATGATTTTGCACCTGAGTATCTAGATAAGTTGCCCGAAGATATCATACTTGAGTAGAGGACCAAAACTTCACAATGGGGAGATGTGGAGTACATCCGCGTTGGCTTCAAAGAAACACATCTAAGAAAAGCTAGATGGATGGAGAAGGAAAAAGTGAGGGAGCAATTTCCTCACTTACCAACTGACTGAAAAGTCTTTTGGCGGTCCAAAAGCTCTTAGTGGGGAGGATTGATCCAGATGGATCTTCAAAAAAGTATCAGTGGCATGACAAAGGCTCAAAAATCAAAGTGGCAGAATCTAGATAAGCTTAGTAGAGGATCGAAGTGCTTGTCATCTTGATTCCAATGGTGCGAATGGCACTCAAAGCTGAGTCCAGATGACAAAGTTAGAGTAAGTCAAAGTTTGAGTTTGACATGGCCAAGTAGCAGGGAGAATATGACATGGCATAGTTTCAGTGAACAAGGGAGCGCCACATGGCAGGATGCCACTGGACCCCACATATCGCATATCGATGAAAAGGAGGAGTGCTTAAGGAAGAATCAACCCCTGGCGTTCCCGGTTTCGATTGCGATATCACATATCGCAGGCCGGAGGAGTTATGAATCGGCCCCAACAGGACTTAGTTGTGATGCGATATACATCACATATCGCAATTGCACGAAAAGGTTCTTGCATGTGGTTTGGCGGAAATGTGTCAATTGCGATTTCATGGTGGGTGTTGATTGCAATAATGTGATAAGGGGCCAGGAGCTGATATACTATATATTATGCTTAATACACTCGACGGGTCTGTAGATGTTGCAATGTGCTAGATCAATGCACCAAGGTTTTCACGCCAATTGTGATAGTGCAATGGGAGAACTGGACGCGAGATATTATGGAATATGGTGAATACTCTTGTCGGATCCATAGATATCACAGGATGCTTGTGTCCTGGCTTGGATTATCGCCGATAATCTGGAACCATCGATACCCATGCGATGTTGTAATGAGTTGTTTTATTAGACATTGACTTTTCTATTACGGAAGGGTTGTTGCCATGAATCCTTCTGGTTGCTAACCTTGGGTATTATGTTGGAACTGCCCCGATTTTGAGGGATGCTGCCATGATCTTATATATATATGACTGTTGTGTTGGAGAAAGGTAGGAGGATAGGCCAAAACTCAGATTCCATTGTATACATCAGACCCTGACCCCTAGAAGCAGGCCAAGACCTTGCCTTGAGCAGTGAGGAGGTTCTGAGAAGGTTGCAGAAGGCCCGATTATCCAAATTGGAAGTTTGGATAGGATTTTTTGCATTATTTGTCGCCAGGAGTTCAATGGTTCTGTCTATTTTCAAATATGGGCTCTCCATTCTCTGCCCATCTATCAGCTTGGAGATATAAGGGTTGTAATTGATTGTTGATGTATTTTTATTTCTTTTATGCCATTATTTAAAATAAGGCCTCCCCACTATTGAGCAGGGCCTGGAGACATAGTGCAAACTGGACGAGCTCCATAATCGAATCATTGTGTCATGGTTTTTGTGTTCTTCTGACTATTTCCGCATTGTTATGTGTTTTTTTTTAAAGTTATATGGTTAATTAACTCTGTTATATGTAATTCTGATGCATCTATAGGTAAAAGATCTTGGATCACGTAAATATGCACGAGTGGGTTGAGTCAATTATGGACAATTTTTGTGAAGAACAAGCAATAAAAAATTGAATTTCTGTCGAACAAGTTAAACCCAATTTTTTTGACGATTTGTATGACAACTTCTTTTGCACGATTCCTACCCTTTTACATAAGTTTTTTCTCGACAAAGGTGCAGGACATATTGTCAAGTATCGACCCTTGTTCTAGACTCCATCCAACAATGACTGGTGAAAGGAGCAAACTTATTGGCATAAATTCAAATATGCTTAGTGAAAAGGCACAAGAGAGGTTTGGGATTACTTTTTAAGTGAATACACATGGTTGTTGTGCACCCCCTCATTTATTAAAAATAAGTCAGGTTGTCATGGGCCGGGTGACGGGTCTTGAGAAATAAAAGAAAAGAAAAAGAGAGAAGTTGGAGAAGTATTCAAGAATTAGAAATATGGAAGGAAGACGACCATCTACCAGAAAACAACAACAAGAAAGCACTCGAGAAATGTATAACTGACAATACAAGCAATCGACCGATATCCAGAATATAACAAGGGACAAATGACAGTAACGTCGGGAAAAAATAAGTGAAAGATATTAAAGAATGAGAATACGAAATCATGAGCACGTGAGTGAAGATGTATGGGACTCTCCTCAGATGAGTTGAGAGGCGTTGCATAACCCAGTCCAATATGGTCTACTTGTAAGTCTTGGAGGGCAAGTAGATGCAATGGAAATTGATGAATCTGGTCCTGTCATTCGTCAGACTCCCATTGTAACTATACCAAGTCCCAATGTAAGAGATTTCCTTCAGTATACATCAAGACATTACTCAGAAATGCCCACTATTTGGCATAATGAATATGATCGAAGAAGACAACCAAAAGTTGTAAATTTTGATGAAAACAAACCAAATAGTGAAAATAAGGAAATCAAGCAAATACTTCTCCAACTCAGTAATCTCATGATCATGCGCCCCCTTTCACAATTAGTATCTGTCGAGGAAGCTGAAAGTATGAGTTTGTTCGACGAAGAGACATGACCCAAAGATAATTGTTTATAGGATACATTGATAAAGCGTTCCAATTGACGAGTCGTGAGACATTGATGATAAGGAAGAAAGTAACACACTTGAACATAGTTGACCCACCATTGACCTTGCCATAAAAAACTAACCAAGTAATACTCATACATTTGGAACGTCAACAAATTTGATGAACACAATGGGATTAAATCACATTCCCCTTTA
Organism: Pinus taeda; assembly: GCA_000404065.3. Lineage (NCBI taxonomy): Eukaryota > Viridiplantae > Streptophyta > Pinopsida > Pinales > Pinaceae > Pinus > Pinus taeda. Next base: position 102,276 of record APFE030739313.1, on the reverse strand, counting down.
TGAGGGTGATGAGGATACAAAAAAGCACTGGTTTGTTTGTGAAAAATTTTGGTCTGCAAACAATATTTCTGATGAAGATAAGAAAATGGCTCAGTTTGCAGCTTCCTTGAGAAAGCAAGCCTTAAGATGGTCTATGAACATCATGGATAATCAACTTAAGATGATGGATGAAATCAAGAATAAATTTCTCACATTTTCCAAGGCCTAAGATTTCAAACATCTTGCAGCCCAAAAATTAAAATAAATTAAACAACGACCTAACAGTGAGGGAATACGATAAGAGATTCAAGGATATGTTAATTCAGATCCCATATGCTATTTATGAGCACTTATTAGTCCAAAGGTACATGGCTGGTATTCTCTAGAAGATCCACGACCCTTTAAGAATGCATGAAGTCACGACATGTGAAGAAGCTCTTAAATTGGCACAATGAATCAAAATAGATGATGAAGGTTAGTCGATTCTCTCATCAATTGATAAAAAAAATCAAAGATAGGATCGAACAATTGCAAAATAAATTGCTTGTGTTGGCACTCCATAAGAGAAATTTGTGGTGCACTAATTGTTATACCGAAGGAAATAATAAGGACACTCACAAATATGTCGACTATTTTGATAAGGATGTTCGATGTCCAATGAATACAGTCTGAATGATATTGCGCTACATGCCAAATCACATATAACCATATGAATAAAGAATGTTAATACAATATTTGGAATGTTAAGCCTAAATTGTGTGCGATTTTCAAAGATAATACACATTCCAAACAAGAGTGCTTGGTCAACAAAAAAAATAAGCAAAACTATCATGCTGTGTACCATACACAAGTTGCAAACCAGTTTAACGAGCCACAATCATATGGTGGACATAGAAACAACCAAGGAGGTTATGGAGGTCGACATAGAGGTTACAATGGAAAAGTTTGAGGTCGGAGCTGAGGTTGAGGAATATTCTAATATTTCACGTATTGGTAGGAAGGGCACACTGCCCCGATCTGTCCACTAAAAGACAAGACCAACTTGCTCTTCTGTAACATGTGTGTCCTAGGCAATCATTCAATAGAAGACTACCCCAAAATTAGTGAAAAAATTTAAAATAAAAGAACTGTCATTCTATTACAAACTATTCTGAAACAAGACATATTGAATTCAAAGAATCTTCATGTTGTTACGAGGTCGGGTGCCGAAAAAGATATTAGTTAGCAAGTCATTCGACCTACCAAAAATGTGATTAGATATTTGGATATGCAGATACAAAATGACACAATGACAAGAGTGGTTGATTTCTTTACCAGGGAAGACGAATCATAGAAACTAGTGAAGGATGTCATACTAGAAGAATTCTGAGAACTTTTAAAAGAATAACATTCAGTTGGTCGTCTAGTAAAACTTCTGAACATGTTAAAAGGTTGTAATGAAAACATAGAAAAATGTAAGAATGTTCAACAACTCTCACAAGCGAAGCTATTTGAAGATCATGATCCACAAGTCGATCTTGAGATAAATGGATATATGGTAAAACAAGTTATCGTCGACTTTGGATCTCAAGTCAATATACCTCCAAGACAGACATGGATAAACATGGGTAGACCAAATATACACAAAATGAATAATTATGATTCTTAAACTTACTGACCAAAGGTTCATAGAACCTATTTGGACATTAAGGCAAGTGAAAATCTTAATAATGGGAATCTTAATGATAATTGATTTCAAAGTCATTTATTTAGTAGATGGAATCCATGCACATCCTGCTCGAGTTGGGAGACCATAGGGAAGGAAAATGAAAGCAATGATATCATTAGAAAAAGATATAATCAAGCTTAAAGGAAATGAAAAGAAAATTATTATCCCTCTTGACCCATGCGAACGAAAGTCATGGATCGAAGCTTGCGAAGAAGAAATAGAAACAAGACAACTATTACATGTACTGCATTAAGACTGCGATGGTGTCAAACCAAATGGTTTTAGTGAAATTATGAAAGGCTCACCTCTCTCCATGGGACAAAATTCTGAAACTGAACTTTAAGAATGACAAGTCGAGAATTACGAATCTAAAGCTAAAGAGTGTTGGATGATTGAGGCAGTCTAGACAATGATAATCCAACCTTGTTACTCTATAAAAGCAGTTCATATTTTAAAAGAAAAAATTGTAGAGGAAGTGTGTCTCTACTTCCAATGGATTTAATTCAAGAAACCAACAATATGATTCTCTTCAATGAATGGACATCAACTATAAATCATGTTGAAAAAGTGATGAAATCTATTAATGAACAAGGAAGGATGCATATTTCAGTACACAAATTTATGGGTTAGGCAACAAGATGGCAGGACACCGACTCATCCCAAATTCAAACATGGACAACAACAAAAACATATTTTATTAAGCGTTTTGGAGGTTGGAAGCTCTTTGCACAACAAAACATACCCATCTTTACCCATAGATAGGACCCCATTCGACACTTGCCCAATAAATGGTATAAAATAGAGGAGTCTCAAGGACAATCGTTGGAATGGAAAGAATTGAGAGAGAATTTCATCAAATATTTTGAATTCAAGCTAGAGGAATAGGAAATGAATGACGTGGTTCAAAAAACAAAGGATATTATAAAAGAACAACCAACCAACAAGCAAACAACAACAATCAATATCTCATCAAGATGTAATTTTGTGTCACGAACATCATAACCAATGTTGCCATCCGACTAGAAATGGAAGAAGAAATTATCCCTAGACAAAGTTTGTACTGAAAGAAAGACCACTCGGAGAACCACAAAAGAATCAAATTAGTGTACAAAGTTGACAAACAAGAAGAAACTATAAAAAATGGACATCCCACCTGCTTATTAAGATGTAAAAATTTGGAGACTTGACGAGGTGAAGGCTCCCAACTAGATGGATGCAAAAATGAATATATGAGAAGTCGACATTTCTAATGATGGCCGACCAAATATTGCCCGTCTTGGTGACTATTGGTCAGACAAACATATAGCAGAGTTCTTCGACTTAGTTAAGGAGTATCAAGATGTATTTCCCCGCAGTTAAAAATATTTAAAGGGACTCATGAAAGAAATGGGGGAGATAAAAATAAACCTTATTCCAGGAGTAAATACAATTAAGAAAAGAACGTATAAACTCACTCATAAGTATAAGCCCATCATACAAAAATAAATTGAGGGGATGCTTTCAACCAGTATCATCTACCTGATAGAAACATCATAATGGGCAAGTCTCATGGTCGTGCAACCTAAAAACCACGGCCTGAGTGGATTACACATATGCGTTAACTACCATGGGCTAAATAAACTAATATTCGTTGATGCATTTCATACTCCATTTGCAGATGAAATTATAAATGAAGTTGCAGGTCACAAATTCTGTTCCTTTACTGATTGTTTCTCAGGGTACAATCAAGTACCTATTGCATAAGAAGATAGAGAAAAGACAACCTTTGTCACTGAGTTTGGTTCTTTCACATAACATGTAATTCCTTTTGGACTTAAGAATGGACCAACAATATTCTCTCAGATCATCGTCAAAGCCTTCCATGAGTACATTTATAAAATGATGATAGTCTAATTTGATGATTGGATAGTCTACACACTACATAAAGATCATATTCAATGGCTAAGATTAATGACGGAAAGGTGTAGACAAATACACTCATCATTAAATATAAAAAAATGCATCTTTGCAACATTGCTTAGAATATTGCTAGGAGATGTCATTTCAAAGGATGTAATAAAGTTGATATGGAAAAGATTAAAGTGATTCTAGACTTGAAATCCCGAGTAAATCAGAAACAAATTAAATAATTTTGGGTTATACTGGATATTATAAATGGTTCATCAGACATTACTGAGATATAATGTTCACCATAGATGATATTTTAAAGAAATATGTGCCATTTATTTGGTCGAAAGAGTGTGATGAGTCTTTGCAATTTAAAAAAAAATAAGTAAGTCAAAGCTCCCATCCCCAAGTTTCCCGACTGGTCCAAATAGTTTCACGTGTATGTATATGCATCAAATGTGGCTATTAGAGCAGTGTTAGCTCAACCTGACAATGAAGTGATCAACCATCCGAAGACTTACACTAGTCAGAAACTCAATAAAACTAAGAGAAATTACTCAATGACGGAAAGGAAAGCTCTTGCTATGATCTTCGCTCTGTAGAAGTTGCGACACTACCTTTGGGAAAACCCATTTATATTTTATATATATCATCAAGCGTTAAAGTACCTCATGAATAAAACAGTCCATCAAGGGCACATTTTTCATTGGTTATTATTATTCCAAGTATTTGAATTTGAAGAAGAACGCCAATCCTAATCACTTATCTCGACCGGAGTCTGGAGAGGAATTGATGGATATTCAAGATGACCTATATGCACAACTTTTCAGAATTGAAGCAGTCCCTACAAAACTAGTCGACATAGATGAATTTTTGCAGATAGGAAAAACACCAGAAGGACTATCGAGAAAAATGAGAAAGACTCTTGCAATCAAAGCATCACCATTTACTTTGATAATTGGTCACTATACAAATTGAGCATTGATGAGGTACTACATAAGTGTGTCTTGGAGCACGAAAGAAGTGATATTATTGATGAGTCACACAAGGGGGAGCAATAAGACATTACAAGAGTGACACAAATGCAAGGAATATATTGCAAGCAGGACTATGGTTGGCAACAATATTCTGAGACTTTCAACAACATGTACAAAAATGTCATATATGCCAAAAATTTGGGCAACCATTACAAAAACATCATATGCCATTTCATTCCATTGTCCCATTGTTACATTATGAGATATAATCTATCGAACTTGTCGGTCCATTTCCGAAAAGAGATAGACAAATGGGAGTAAAATATATTATAACAATAGTAGAATATCCGACGAAGTGGGCAGAGGCAAAACTACTCGAATCATGTACTAAAGAAGTAACAATGAAATTCATATATGAGAACACATTATCATGGTTTGGGTGCCCCTTGGTAATTATTAGTGATAGATAAATGCACTTTGTGAATGCTATGATCCAAACACTAATGACGAATTTCATGATTTAACACAAAAAGACCACTACCTGTCACCCACAACCAAATAGAGCCATCGAGTCTTTCAATAAAACACTGCATAAAGGATTAACAAAAAAATGTAATATAGACAAAGATGACTGGGAAGACAATGTACAAACTATTCTCTAGCCATACCACACCGTGTATAAGCAGTCAACATGATTGATACGCTTCAAACTTGTTTATGGTCAAGAAGCAGTCGTTCCATTCCAATGCTCGATGAACACATCAAGTGTGTCTACTATACTTAAGTATAATACAAAGTTGTAGAGAGAATGCCTTCAACTAAGGGATACTGACTGCATGCACTCTATCACCAAAAAATTAGAAAATATCAACAAAAAGCGTGGCACAACAGAAATCTCCAAATGAAGAATTTTAAAGTTAGAGATATAGTTTTGCTATTATACAACCGATGGAAGGGAAAACCAAAGAAATTAGAAATTGCATGGTTGGGACCCTTTGTAATTGAAGATATACGACCTTGAAGAGAAATTCAGTTGATGGCACTGCATGTGCATCTGTTCAAGTCACTTGTAAATGGTGCCTAACTCAAAAAATATGTCTCCTAAGAGTGATGGTGTGTTCTTGGTGAAAACTAGTTTGAGGTGCCAGGAAAATGTGTTAGCCTGAAAATCACTTTGTGGTAGGTTAATCGACCATAATTTGTACTAATTTATTTTCTTAAGTAGAATTTAGAATGTTATTATAAAAAGTAGTTAAAAATTAGCAATAAAAGTAACCAACGAAAAATTGGAAAACCTAATAAAAACCAACAAAGCACAATCAAACAAGTAAAACGCCATAGTAATATGGAGCAAAGAAATGATCCGTGTAATCTCCTAAATAGTAGGATCAAACTGAATATTGATCGACATCAGTCCAAGCATGAAAGATGACAAGATCACAGATCAAAATTCAAAGAACGTTATAAAGAATCTGACTTAGAAGGCAAAATAAGAAATCAATTTGAAAAAATGTAAATCATTCAACAAATCATGGATGTCAACACTTTGACAGGACAAAGAAAAAGGATATTGGCTCTGAACATGCGTCAGATGGAAGTTTCAAAAATAAATTTCAAGCACATGAGTCCGACAACACTGAGTGCAATAAACAAAAATTGAAATTAAAGAATCAAAATATTCAAGCACAACAGTCAAATCATGACAGGCCATAAACTCCACAAGTCTCTTCATGGAAATTCCTATTTCCAACCCTATTGAAATATAAATGCGTCTGACATGCAAGGGGAATAGGAGTTGCCTTGCTGCTAATATTCCAAAGTCAACTTTGAGGGAAATATAAATGCAAGGCAACTGCTATTCCCCTAGCATGTTAGACCGCATTTATATTTCAATAGGGTTGGAAATAGGAACCGCCGTCTCTTCATTGTTAGTTGGACATCAAAAATCATCTCCAATCATTCCAAAGTCATCCACCAGTCCACAAAGAAGGTGGAAACCAGGTGAGATGCATGCGTTGAGTGACGCAGGTGGATCAACTCAAAAGTTGATGCGACAACTGACAGAAGACGAAGTGAGCGGGAAAAATGGAGTATTAAATTTTGAATTTCTAAAAACTCACAACACTTCGGGTGCACTAACCATTTTACCAGAAATTTGGTTAAGTGTCAATTACGACCTTGACGACATTCCAGACATCCTAAGCCCAATGATTTCTGATTGTGAACTCCTAGTTTGCTTAAGGACTACATAATTTTAGAGTGATTTTGAAATGGCCAAGAGAAAAGTGTGGTTTAAAGAGGCCGATGTTATAGTTGAGGCACGAAAAAAAGAAAGGTCTGACCTTGAAGGGAAAACAAAATTCCAAGTCTGCATGCATTACATTAAGTATGCCAAGATGGAAGATATTTTGTGGGAAAAGCACTACGGGTTAAGTTAGGTGATCAATGGAACCAGATAGCGAGAAATTAGAGAAAACATGACTTCCTGATATCCTTGGTGGCTCGTTGATAATTGTAATGCATGGTAGGAAGGAGGAAGCTGCTAAGAATCTAATAAGTAGATATCACAATGGAAATATCTAGCTCACCCAACCACAATCGATTTCAGAGACCACCATTCATTTTATCATCGAATTATCATATAAAGGTAAGAAATTGTTGAATACTGCCTACTAAAACAAGTGGCTTGAAAAAATGGCTGACAAATTATCACCAAAGAACTCATGAGGGTTAGTTATCAGTCAATTTCAATACCCCTTGGTGAGATGGAATTGCATGATTTGCATCCCTCAATCTCACACCTTTTGGTTGGGCTTCTGATGTCAAATTAAACATGCTAGAAGCAATTGGCGAGATTGTGGCCTCTGGTAAGATGTACAATTGGGTAGAGTACCTCACAGATCCCATGAAGACCAATTATCAAGGCTGCCAAAACTTAGGTAAACACATCTATTTCCCTTCTTTTCTTATTTGGATAAAAATGAAGTTCAATCCACCAGTTGGGGAGATAAACTTCACAAAGAAAGACCTGTCCCTTATGCATTATTTCAAAATTTTCTCACATGGTTGGTTGGGAAATCCATAGTCCCTCGGCCTCGCTGAGTTCTTTAGGTTGGCTATTGCATATTAAGTTGTCTTCTAATAAGTGGAGAGTCCCTCAACATATTTGTCAGGCGTTTCCACCATGTTACCATATTCAATTATGTTTAGATGTCACAAAAATTTGGTATAACAAATCTGTCGAGCTGGACCCTCAGGAGTTTCCCTACCAACCCACTATTAAGAAAATATTTGATGAATTGCACCGACAATAAAATACAAATTTCCCTATTCTGCATGGAGTCCTAGAAGCGGTTGAGGACGTTATTACCCCACTTGGATGCAGAGCAGGAAGAAGAAACATAAGCTTCTTTTTACCTATAGCCTTTTAAGATCGACATGTTAGTTCCCTTGGCTGAATAATCGTAGAAGTCAATTTGGAAGGAGTCTTAGAGTCCTAAATCCTTGACGACTCCCCTTGAGGAAATTCGTTGGTGGGAGGTACTATCAAATTTTTTTCCTTCCAAACCTATAATATCAACAAAAATGTGATGAAGTTGTTTGGAAAGTACTTAAATCCACTAAAGTAAAAGGTAAGGCAACCAAACGACCTCGCAAGACAAAAGCAATAGTACCATCTATTGATGCGCATATAAAACCTGAAGTAGGAAATGCTAAGGATGCTTTCAAGGAAAGTATTCAACATAAAATGCAGGAAATCTATGAAGCTTCACTTATTCGAGGATCTGTGCAAAATGAATATACTTCCTATCATCAAAATGGAAATACCAACCAGGAGAATATTGATAGTTTTAGCCATCATCAGAATCAGTAAGAGCAAGCTACAATTTCACGGACTAAAGCTCAAGTCATTGAAATTGATTTAACAAAGGATACTTCACCAAAGTCCTTGACTCAAATCGTAGAGGAGGAGAAACACTAGTCAAATGAAGATACATCATATCAATCGAATTTATAGTACAATTCATCGGAACGCACTCAGTTCGATGACATGGTCAGAACTCACAATGTGAAAACCTAGGAAACGTCACCTGTGCCAACATACCAACAACAAACAATGCCAACTGATCTTCCATCCTTTAATCCATCCACTACTTCGATGGCTAATGCATCCACTACTCTGTTAACTAATCCATCCACTAATCCATTGGCTAATTCACCTACCAATATGTAGACCAATCCATCGGCAAGTCCATCCACTCATCCATCGATCAACTCATCAGTGACTCAACCATCTTTGGCTGCTACAATATCGTCTAAACCGACATCAATAAGTTCAAAAGGAACTCGAATCAAGAAAGAGCTTGTTGATACCTGTACCAAGTACGCCAACTTAAAGCTTGCTAGCAACAAGCATATCCTTGAATTTTTGGAGAATAACGTAAAAGCAACCAAGTTAATATTGAAAAAGAGAAATAAAGACATCACTAAACTTCAGCAAGCAAGAAAGGGAATTTTGGTTAGAATGTTAGAGTTGGGTAGCAGAAAAAGCAGATATCAACATTTCAGGTGAAGTTGATGATCATCTCATTATCTTACAATAATTGGTGTATCAAATTATTAATAAGGATGATAACTGTTTCTGCACAGGTAACAAAACTACAAACTTGACCAATGGTGGCAGGAAATGAGAAATTTGCAGAAATACTTCAGTCAACCCATCAATAGTTCTTCTTAGCAAAGAAGTCATTAGAGTAAACACTCAATAGAGGAGATTCTTTAACGACTATTCTCAATAATTGACCCACCTACCTGACATTAACTCATAGTCACATAAGAGCGCATGAAATAATCATTCATGATTTCGCTGCAAGGGAAATGATAGATGCAAGAGCGAAGCAGACACTAGACAAAAAGATGGAACATGAAAGGCAACACCAAGCCAAATTGATATAGCGGGAGCATTAGTGGATTATAGAAGGGAATAAATCATAGTTTGAAGCATTTAATGCTTCTGAATTCCTGCGTAGTATACTTAATTAGGTTCAACAGATCGAGTAGACTAAGCAGTTTGTCCAAACAACATTAGTAAAGGCTCTGTTGGAAGAAAGAATTTAGCTTTAGCAGATCTCATGGGAGCAACTGCTTGCGCAAGGCTTGTAGTTCAAGAATGGTCCATTTTGGATGAACACTTGCAAATATTTGCCTTATTGGTCTACTAAATGACCTATCTGAACATGCCACCACCACCGATAGTCCATATGTCATCATCACAACCGTTGTGACCCACCCAACAATTTTATGCACCAAGTATATCAACATGTGCTACGAATTCAGAGAAACAATCACATGAAGTTGAAGTCAATCAAGAAGTGCACCAATCTACAGATCTTGATCAACAAAATCCGATTGAGCCCTCAACCACACCTGTCAAAGAAACAACATAAATTCCATCTTTATTTACTTTTTAATGCACTTTTTATTAGAATTTGGTAAAGGTTTCAGCTCGAACAAAGCGTGCAATGAATGAATAATCAAATTATTACATTTTATTGTTTCACTCCAAATCTCTCCTTCTTTAGGACAAAGAAGGATTTGAGGGTGGGGGAGATGTTGGAGAGGCTAGTCAACTATTGAGTCGAAAAACTATGTAATGAAATGATGATTGTTAATGATAATTTGGATTAGTTAAGAGTTTGGTTGGGTAGTTAGACTATTGTAACAGTCCCGACATGGTATAAATATCTGTCTATGTATCGATGTATCTGTTCGACATGGATTTCAAGAGACATAATTTAAAGTGTGCTTCTGTTGGTTCTCCACTACTTGTATCTCTCCTCTTTCTTTCTATTATGGCTTTTCCATGTGAATACTTAATGTCTATGCTATTGATAACTATTTACACTTTCCCTAGATTACAACACATGTTCTTCCTCTAATTATAGCAACTTTGACAGTTTCTACTCTATTATGCAAAAAACAATTAAGTTTACCAATGAAACAATGCATAGAATATGCACTATAAACTGCATAGGCATTATTGCTTTTTGTCCATATATCAATCTGAAGGGTGTCTATCTTGTCATTTTATTACTTGTGGTCCTGTATGCCCATAAAAATGTTGGAATATTTAGATCCCAATCATCTCTATTAACATTATAGACTTATGTGAGAGTATTCTCCAAAATCTTGTTGAAATACTCAACAGTGCCATTTGCTTGAGGATGATAGGGGGTACTCTTCTAATGATAAATATGAAATTGTTTTGTAAGGGAAACAATTGTATTATTTAGAAAGTGAGTACCTTGATTACTCATTAGTATTTTAGGACATCCAAACCTCATAAGCTTGTTTTCAAATAGAAATTACACACTATCACTGGAATATAATATTGGACAAGTTCTGCTTTAGCCCATCTGGTAAGGTAACGAGTCGGTGATTATGTATTTAACTCCTGGTCTTTTTGTTGTTGAGTTGATAGGTCCAATAAAATTTGTTACCCACTTGTCAATGCTCCCAACATTACTTGTGGAAATAATGGCATATCATCCCTCCTAAATGGTTTCTTGAGGCTTTGGCATACACCACAATTTTGGCAAAATTCCTTAACATCCCTATGGAGAGTGGGATATCAAAGTCTTGCATATAGGATCTTCTACATGGTAGCCTTCCCTGCATAGTGGCCTCTTGCAACTCCTTCATATTCTTATGACAATATCAGGGACCTTTCATGTTTTAGCACAGAATGCCAAAGTATGTCATCTACTACTAGCTTATATAGAAATCCTGCTATGAGCTGGTACTCTATTGCTTCAACCACTAACTGTTTATTCTATGCAGCCATATAAGTTTTTGGGATTACGCCTATACTAATAAATTGGACAATATCTGCGAAATAATAATCAACCATACTTACTACAAACAAGTGTGGATTTGGTAAATTGTCATCAATGTTTCCCGCATCTTCTCCAATCAAAATGCGTGACAAATGATTTGGTCCTACATTAAGCCTTCCAATTTTCACAACTACTTCAAAATCATATTATTCAAAAAGCAACAACCATCTACATCACCCTCCCAACATTGTCTTGTTGACTAGGTACCTCAGTGCATAATGGTTTATGTACGTTTTGAAATGTGATCCAAGGAAGTAAAGTATGAACTTTTGCAATGCATATACCATTGCAAGTCCTTCTCGTTCCGTAGTGGTGTAATTTTTATCAATTGTTAATAGTTTCTTGCTAGAAAATGCAATAGGGTGATCTTTATCTCCTTGTCTTAGTTGAGCTAAAATTTCACCCAAGGCTACGAATGATGCATCCATATGAACATGGAATTCCATTCCCTAGCTTGGAAAAACTAAAATCGGCGCGATAACCAACTTCTCCTTTAATGTAACTAAAGCCCACTGTCATTCTTTATTCCGATGTAACTTAACTTCTTTCTTCAACATCTTTTCCAAGGGGGTTGTAAATCACACATATCCCCTTGTGAACTTCCTGTAGTAGCCAGTATGACCCAAAGTTGTGAGAAATTGTCGCACTAAGGTTGGTGGGGGTAAATATACTATGATAACAATTTTTATAGGATCCACCAACAGACCTTGCTTGCATACTACATGGCCCAACAAAATACCAAATGGTGAACAAAAAATGCACTTTTTTGAGTTTAATGAAATTTTTAACCAATCTACATCTATCAAGCATGAGGCACACAATTTCAATTTGCTTCTTTAATAGACTAATTATTATTAAATAATCTAGATATACCTCCGAAAATTTATGTATGAAATATTTGAAAGTTGTTACCACCACTCTGGAAAACATTGCAGGTGGCTTTTTCAGACCAAAAGGCATGACAATTGATGAGCCTCAATATTGCAACAAGAATACTGCAACTCCAAGGCTACTAGCTTAAATTATCAACCCGGGGTTCGTACAAACTTAAGAGGCGTCGACACTATATGTGCAACATACAATGTGTCCTTCTTTAGTTGATATGATGTAATGGACTGAATGTCATGAAATCAAAGCCTAAACTAATTGCAGAATATTGAGAAATGGCAACAAGAAATTCTAGTTTAATTTGCCCTTGAATTAAACTGAGAATTAAAATCGAATTCTATTCTCATAACAACTTGTAAATAATTAATTAAGTTTAATTAACTTAATTATCTTAGGAATTTCGAGTTGGAAGTATTTCTATAGTCATGTATATGCTCTCCATAATTTTTAGGGGTATAATATGAGGTTAAATTGAGTTGGAAATTAGATCACTTAGTTCACTGAGTTAAGTTCAGTTAAATTAGTTCCAAACTATTTGTGGAACTAATAGAGAGTTAACAGTTAGTTGGTGCGCTAATGCATCCACAAGTGTCACTCTAGTTAATTTAAGATTCCCTCATTAGAAACTCATGCATGTCAATTATGAGAAAGGCCCAATTGAGACTAAAGTGCAGGGACATTGTACTATCAACTGTATTATTTACTGGAGTGTAAATATCATGCATGCATCATAGATTGATCCTATGTTTGGATTTCATAGTTTTGGAAGCATGAATTCCCTTTAAATACAAGCTATTCAGCCTAGGAATTACGCAAGAGATTAGGGGCTTGGAGAGATGCTGAATAGGCTAAGTATTTGGCTTAAGCTAGCTTGTGAGCCTAGAGAGTTGAACATACTTGTACGAAATTGTTCTAGTGAGAACAAGATTTGTATCTTCACACATATTTCTGATATATTAAATACCAATAGTGGGGTTTTGAGCAGTGGCTTTCCCCATATACATATTGTGTTATGTGCCATTGATTTATCTTCTTCTTGTTCATATTGTTTTCATCGATCTATTGGCTTCCACTAGTTGAAATTAGAAGTAGATTCTTGTCCTGTGCTTTAGTAAATTGCATGAGCTTGTGAAACTATAGGATTTTCTACATGGTATCAGAGCTGAGAACAATATACTAGAGGAGATTTCAAAGTTTTGAGTTTTCAGTTACAAGTGAAATTTGAATTTGCAATACATACTTCGAGATTAGTTGATGGCATTCTATGGTTTGTTGCTTGCGTGTGCCATGGAAGGCAACTCAAATTTTATAGCATGTAAGGACATAATGGAGGCTATGCTAGAGGATAATGGCTTGAATGAATTCGTTGATCAAGAAATTCCTAAGCCAACAACATCGAATGGACAAAATTTCACTGAATGTAAGAAGTGTGTGGTGAAGGCGAGGCAGATAATCCTTGAGGGAGTTCAAGACCACATTGTCTTGAATCTCTATGGCAAGGAAACTTCGTATGCTATGTGGAAAAAATTGACGGACTTGTATTAGAATAATAGTGATCAAAAGAAATTGGAAATGAAGGACAAACTTCAAAAAATAAAAATAGAGAAAGGCGAGACAATTCCAAAATACTTGACCAAGTTCACTCAGTGTCATGATGAAGTTGGAAGTGTTGGAATCACGATTGCCGAGGATGATACGGTCAATCTTTCTCTTCTGGGACTCCCAAAGAGTTGTCATAGTTGTCAGGACTCTATCAATGGTCGTGAGAAGCTACCAGATTGGGAATGATTGTGGTAGGATTTGATGGAGTAGGAGATTAGGAGGAACACCAACGATGGCTCTTCGTCAAAGACTGATGACGAAGAGAACTGTGCCTTAACGATTAAGGAGAAGAATGGGAAAGGGAAAGCTTCCCATTCCAAATCGAATTCTTTCCACAAAGGTAAGAAGAAAGACAGATGAAAGTGAAATGCTTTCATTGTCATGAGCTGGGCCATCTTCTACAAATTGTCCACTTAACAAGTCCAAAAAGAAGTCCTTAGGAGGAGAGATGGGTGAGGCTTTGGCTTCTCAATTCGAATTGGATTTTCCATCATTGCATGCATGGTGTCATCAATGATGGGAAGTGTATGGTACTTAGACAGTGGAGCTTCATGCCACATGAATGGCAACAAAGAGTTATTCATTGACTGGAGGAGAAAGATCTCCAAATGCATATCGAGATGGGCGACGACAGGAAGTATAATGTTACTGGGTTGGGCATGATTACTTTTCAGAGGGAGCATGGGGATCCACTCACCTTGAAGAATGCTATGTATGTGCCCAGGCTGAAGAAGAACTTGGTATCCATTACCATGCTTGAGGATAGAGGCTATGATGTGATCTTCTCGAAAGGAAAGGCATTCCTTCGACACATAGCCACATGCCAAGTAAAGAAGATAATGGTTCAGGTAAAGAATATCTATAAGATGGAGGTAGATGAGTGTGTTTCTTTGAGCACAAAAGAAGAAAGGGTGCAGAGCTGAGACGTTGGCAAGTTGTGGCATAGGTGATTGGGCCACTTGCATCATGAGGCTTTGAAGATATTGTAGCAGATCTCTACCAGTCTTCCCGAAAGTACGCTTGAGTAAGTTGATACGTGCAAGGGGTGTACTTTGGGAAAATACACCAATTATTCCTTTCACAATAGAGACAATTGAGTAGAGGCTATTCTAGAGCAAGTCCATTCAGATTTGTGTGGACCATTCTCGACAACATCCACGACCAAACACAAGTATTATGTTATATTTGTTGATGACTATTCTCGTAAATGTTGGATATTTTTCATGCAGAAAAATGATCAAACCTTCACAAAGTTTTGTTAGTTTAAAGCATTGGTGGAGAAAGAGTCGGGAAAGAAGATTAAAGCTCAACCAAGTGATAACGGTGGTGAGTATGTCTCAAACGAGTTTAAGAACTTCTGTGTAGCAGAAGGGATTAAACAAGAGTTGACAACACCCCATAACCCTCAACATAATGGGGTGGCCAAGAGGAAGAACATAAGAATAGTATGGGAAACGAGGGCAATGTTGCATGATCAGGGCCTACCACTACTCTTGTGGGCTCAGGCATGCAAGACAATGGTTTATGTTCGAAACAGTAGCTCACATCGGATACTTGAGATGAAGACACCATAGGAGGCTTATTCCTGTAAGAGGCCAGATGTTGGTCACTTTAGGATTTTTGGGTCATCGCTATATTTCCATGTGACCAAAGATGCACAAAAGAAGATTGAGCCTACAACATACACTTCACAACTATCGGGTGTACTTTTCGTCCAACAAGATGATAATGGTTTGCAGGGATGTCAGATTCGATGAGGAGAATGCCATGGGAGTTTCCCTTGAGAGGGAGCTTGAGCTACATGCAGATGAAAATATTTTAGCTCCTAAGGTTGAGGAGGCTCAGATTGATGTGGAGCAGCCACATGCAGAGGACCCGGGAGTGGAGACATCCACTCAGGCAGAGTCTTCTAGAGAGGGAAGAAAGCACACCAGAGAGGCTGACAGATTGTTGGATGATGCATGGGAGAATGTGGGAGCACCCACTTCTTAGCGTAGGCAGAGCAGGTCACTTGAGAGGTACACTGGATACATGTCTCTAATGGGCAAATGTGTTGTGATAGAGCCATCTTCCTTTAAGGAGGCAGTGCAATAGCTGGTTTGGGTTGATGCCATGGTGGAGGAGTATGACTCCATAGTTCGTAACAGTGTTTGGATGTGGTCCCGAGACCAGATGACAAGTCAATGGCGAGCTCCTGTTGGCTTTACAAGGTAAAGAAAGCTATAGATGGTAGTGTGGAGAAGCATAAGGCTAGATATTTGGCCTGTCACATTTCATAGGTATAGGGGATTAACTATGATGAGACCTGTTAGAGTCGGTCTAGTTATCCCTCCATCAGAGATCAAAGCTCTTTCTTGCATTTCATGTTTTAGGTGTCCCACCAGTTTTCATCAGTTGCATTTCATTAGGCATGCCATAACTCCGATGGAGTGGTTTGTGTCACTCATTCCCCTCGTGCATATCACTGCTGGTTCAGGTTAAGTCATAAAGCTTCACAAGTCATTTACAATCATGTTTTAAATTTTTAGGTCTAGGTCTAGGGTTTGAGTCAGTTTAGTCTTGAAAAGCCTTAGAAGACCAGCAGGCTAGAGGGATGTCTTTGATAGATGATCAATTCAAGAGTTTTCATCATTGTACAACTGAATAAGGACTTCTCTTCAAAACTCTATTTTGAAGACAAGTCGCCACCTCATTTTTGTAAAAATTGTAAAAATTTTTAGTTCTTCAATTGTTCAAATGCAGCCTTGGTCTCCTTTGCCGAAGCATATCAGAGCTATCCCTGCAAAAAATTATCAGAGAAAATCATCATTTCAACCAATTTTAAGGATGAAACCAAAAAGATCAGAGTCTATTAATTGTGAAAAAGTGTCAACAACAAAACATAAGAAAATGGGTTTTGGTCAAGCAAAAATAAAAAAAGGAGACTATATCAAGTCATTTCTCCTCATTTGCAACCCATTCCACATTCCAAGAGTGAAGAGCAACATTCTAAGGCGATTTTGTGAGTTTGTAAGTGACTTGAGCCGTCTCCAGGGCGCGCGGCGCATTAGGATAGGCGCGCAGCGCACCAGAGCCGCGCGACGCATCAGGCAACTTTTTACAGTGCAAATTAACATGCGCGCGACGCATCTAGAGCACGCGACACGTTGGGTTAGGCGCGCGGCGCATTCAGGTTCATGCCCAGACTTGCCTAAAACTCACTCAAAAACCCTCTCCTCACGCATCAATTCGCAGGTAGGCCTGCACTCATGGCTTGATTTTGGTTTTTGATGGTTTATATAAAGAAATTAGGATATATTTGTCATGAAAACCAAGTGTACAAAATCCTCCATGTTCATCAATTTGCTGTAAGGATTCAAGTGCCAGGTTTGTTGTAGGGTTTTCAAAATACATGTTGCCAAAGTTTCTTGTTTCCCTTATTTCCCATTTCCTATATTCCCCAATATTTTTACCAATAATTCCTCATCAAACCCTACATCTTCCTCTCTCAAAATCCTAAACTCTCCCTTCTACTACAACCATATAACCCCTGCCTTATTTCAAAACCCCAAAAATTCAAATTTCCCATGCCCTTTCCCTTCTCTTTACCATTTTCCCATTTTCCTAATGTTTTCATTTTTCCCATTTCCCTAATGCTTCCCTTTTCCTAACAATTCTCTTGTCATTTGTGTCCCCTTGGTCACAACATTTTGATAAAAAGACAAAACAATCAACAGTCAAATTTTGGCACACAGTTCTATATCAGCATATATATATTCCAGTTACCTTGTTGTTAAAGAACATGTCAGAGACCGAGTCAGTATATGAGCAGGATTATGATAGTGACTCTACACCGGAGGTCAATGTGCCTAATGTGCCACGGAGGTATCACAAAGGTGGCAAAAGTGGACAACATGTTAGGGA
>APFE030739313.1:54608-75876 GCA_000404065.3 Pinus taeda | reverse complement strand
TTCATGCAATTGCATGTGCCACATCCGTAGCTCGAACTGAAGTGCTCCAAGAGAATAAGACAAAGTTTATAGTCCAAATATTATTGTGAGATAATAATATCTGACTTTTCTATTTTTGACCGCCAGTCTAAAAATAGACTTGATCACTCACACTGTGATCACTCACACTTTCATAAAAAATAGAAGTCCATCTATTTTCTCAACTTGATCAATCATCCATAAACAGCAACCTGCAATCCATAGACATGATCCATATCTCTAAAAATAGACATAGTCTAAAAATAGACTTGCTCCAAAAATAGCCTGTGGGCCCACTTAGTGAAGGCGACTCCTTTCCACTAAGCTCCATCATCTTGTTGCATTCTCAACAAGCATTTCTTGTTGCACACTTTTCAACAAATAGAATGCAACAACCAAACAATGAGCTAGTGACTATGAAACCCAGTATCCTTGCTGCTGTATAAAAAGAAAACTGAACTTAAAGCAATTCAAAAACTGTAAGCAAAGGAAACTAAATCACACTACTTCAACTCATATTCTGACCCCTCACCTTTCGACTCGCTCTGGATATAGGAGGCAATCATAAACAAATTGAGTAATATGATATCTAAATTGCAGGAAAGTAAACTAAATCACACTACATCAAATAATATTATGATTCCTCACTATTTGAGTCGCTTGGCTATAGGAAGGTAATCATAAACAAATGGAGTAATATGATATCTAAATTGCATGAAATGAAACTAAGATCAAACTACACATTCATACTTCAATCCCTCATCGTTCGACTCGCTCTGGCTATAGGAGGTAACCAAAAATGACATGAGTAATCTAATCACTAACTTGCAGAAAAGTAAACTAAATCATATTACATCAAATAATATTTTGATTCCTCACTATTTGATTCGCTTGGCTATAGGAAGGTAATCATAAACAAATGGAGTAATATGATATCTAAATTGCATGAAAGTAAATGAGCAAAACAAAACTGAAAGAAATAACAATGTTGGAATTAGAACTCAGAAATAAATCAGCAGAAGGACAAGATGATTCCATCATGTCATTAGTCATTGAAAGGCTATGTGCATCACTAATCTACAATCAATTGGTTGAACACACTTGCATGAATTAAAATTGCATGAATGAAAAATCTAATCTATCAAACTTGAAAGCAATCAAATGACATAATAAAATCAAAGTAAAATTACAAAATGAAATCTACTCTACCTTACATTCTAATATGCTCCATGACATCTACTTCACATCTCCTTCCATGTTGAGAAAATCAAAGCTTTATTCAAATTCTTCAAAATTACAAAGTACAACAAATCTCTCCAAAGCTTTCAAAATCCATCAAGGAAAAACTACAAACTCCAAGCTAAAGAACTAACTCTAATAAGCTAAGCTAACAAATGAAGGAGAGAGATCTCCTATTTATACAAAAAGATGAGAAGCCATCTCATTAATGAGAGTCCATGAATCTCTCCCCCTACCTCTAGAGTCCTAATCAAAATAGGAACTGATAAGACACATGTCTTCTTAGAGTTACAATAAAATTAGGAGATGTGACACATATCCTCATGATCCCATGATTCTTTTCACTCAAATTCGAATTTGCCCTTAGAGTGCCACATAAGGGTCTTCTAGAAGCCTCCTTTCAACCTACACATGTCAACAATCTCAACCCATTTGTTAGGTATAAGTTTATGCACATTATTTCCTAATTTTTAACCACAAATTCACTTAAAAGGCTTAGAATTAATAAAGATTGGAAAAACATAAATGTGGCCCAATTATAATGAAAGTGGGATGAATGTGGTGACATAGTAGTGAAATGGAAGTGATATAATGGACATAATAGTGAAAGTGTAATGGAAATGAATGACATTTTCAAGACTCAACAACTATATTGGAAGGCAACAAAGCATGTGTTGAGATACCTCAAGGGCACTTATCAATATGGATTATGGTACACACAGAAAAAGGGAGTGAAGCTTCAAGGCTTCACTAATGTAGATTGAGTAGGGAGTCCATCCGACCAGAGGAGCACATTAGGAGGGATCTTCAGTATTGGGTCAACGACAATTTCTTGGTATAACAAGAAACAAAGATCAGTTGCACTCAGTTCAGCAGAGGCAAAGTACATGGCTGCGAGTCAAGCAACATTTGAGGCCATCTGGACGAGGAATATCCTGGTTGGTTTGTTTGGTTAGCAGATGGATCCAACTTTGATTTACTACAATAATAAAAAATGTATCAAACTCTCTGAAAATCCAGGTTTTCATGATTGGTCCAAGCATATTGATATCCGATATCATCATCTCAGAGATTGTGTATTGAGGCAGATTATGTTGTTAGAGTACATTCCCATGGAGGATCAAGACGTTGACATTTTGACAAAGCCATTGTCAAGATGTAAATTCGAGTTTCATAGGGACAGGATCAGGTAGCTGACAATCCCTTTCTTGTTGAGAGGGAGTGTTGAGAAATGGAAATAAGAAATTCCAGTTTAATTTGTCCAAGAATTAAAATCTAATTCTATTCTCATAGCAACTTGTAAATAGTTAATTAAGTTTAATTAATTTAATTAGCTTAGGAATTTCGAGTTGGAAATCTTTCTGTAGTCATGTATATGTTCTTCCTAAGTTTTAGGGGTCCAGTATCAATTTAAATTGAGTTGGAATTAGATCAATCAGTTTACCGAGTTAAGTTCATTTAAATTAGTTCCAAACTATTTGTGGAACTAATAGAGAGTTAACAGTTAGTTGGTGCATTAGTGCATCCAAGTGTCATTCTAGTTAACTGAATATTCCTTCATTAGAAACTCATGCATGTCGATTGTGAGAAAGACCCAGTTTAGACTAGAGTGCAGGGACATTCTACTACCAATTGTATTATTTATTGGAGTGGAAATATCATGCATGCATCAGAGATTGATCCTTTGTTTGGATTGCATAGTTTTGTAAGCATGAATTCCCTTTAAATATAGGCTATTCATCCTAGGAATTATGCAAGAGATTAGGGGCTTGGAGAGCTACTGAATAAGCTAAGGATTTGGCTTGAGCTAGCTTGTAAGCCCAAAGCATTGAGCATACTTGTGCAAAATTGTTCTAGTGAGAAAAAGATTTGTATCTTCACTCATATTTATGATATATGCAATACAAATAGTGGTGTTTTGAGCATTTTCTTTCCCCATATACATCTTGTGTTATGTGCCATTAATTTATCTTCTTCTTGTTCATATTGTTTTCATCGATCTCTTGGTTTCTGCTGGTTGGAAGTAGAAGTAGATTCTTGTCCCGTGCTTTAGTAAATTGCATGATCTTGTGAATCTACATGATTTTCTACATAAAAATGGAAATGTTACTCTATTTGCAAGAAATGGAAATGCTACTTGTTCAAATGTAAACACAAATCCTAATTGCAAGAAGGTAAAGGTTATGCTATTTGTAGGAATGAAAAGCACTTGTCTATTTGTAGAAATTAAACCTTGTGCTACTTGCAACAATTTGAATCATTAGTTTGATTGCATAATGTGAAAATTTTCCTTGAAAAGAAACAAATCCTATGCAAGAACAACAATTTGTAGTTGAAATCCTAAGAGCATGAATTCAAGGAAAGAGGCCTACTTTGTAAAAAAATAAGTCATAAGTGGTGTTTATTATTACATAATCATGTCTTTAGAGCTTAGGTGTCATTATTCAAGCCTAAGAGACAAAAACCAATCTTTTGGAGCAAATCTAGTCAAGTTTACACGCACTACAGGAGGTAATGTTTTGCTACAGGAGGCCCCATTTTGCTATAAGAGGAGATAACTTGCCGAATGCCAAAATAAATCAAATGAAGATGGGATGGGAGTTTTTTTATTATTAATTAGGATGCATTAGGACTCCATTCCAAGTGGAATCACTCCAAAATACCCCTGTTAACACGTGCTAAAAAATAATAGAAAATTACTAGTCTAAAATCTCTATATTCAAGAGCTAGTGAGCTAGTTAACCCACCAAATGCCTAACCTAATCAAGTGAAAATGATATGAGTTAATTCTTTTTATTAAATTGAATGTTTTTATGACCCAATTCAAGTGGAATCAACTCAAATGAATTTCATCAACATATTCTAAAAAATAGCAGAAAATTACTACTATTTTGCTTCAAGGAGCTTCTAGAAATTTTAGATTTTTGAACTAGTAAACCAATCCAAGTATCTCAATGACGAAGATGAATTTACAAAGTTGTTATAGGGATGAATCATGCTTGTGACTCTGTAAATAACTGAAAAACAACTCACTTCAATCATTTAACAAATGTAACCTACAACAAAAGAAACATGAATAATAAATGCAAAAATAAGAGATGCAAGTGAAAAAGACATTCAAAGGAAATAAGTAAATTGTACAAGAGGGATTTGAGGCTCTTGGGATGGTTAAGCCCAAGGAAACTTAGAGTACTATGAAGGAAACTAAGCTTTAGAAGCTAAAAATGGCACCAAAATTCATTATTTGAATCAATCCAAGTACATCCTGCTAGAAATGAAAGCGGAGTTGCTAAATAACAAGTTTTCTCCACAAGGAGACTAATAAATACGTGCCCCTAGAGGAAAATTCGAATTGGTACTTATACAAATTGATGGAGAAGAATTCCCCTTCAAAGGAGGAAGCTTTTCCCTCCAAATTCCCTCAAATAGTGGATTTGGTTCCCAATACTAGGAATCTACATTAAATGATAGGGAACACATTCCTAGATTTTCTCAATCATTGGAGCTCTAGAATTGTCAATAAATTCATGATATGTTGTTAATTTATTATCCAATATTGGTCCTCCTGTAGTAGCGAGCAAGTCTCTAGATTATCTCCTCCTCCAAATCTTCATAATATGCCCAATATTCTACAAAAATAAATAATATTAGGCATATAATACACAATTATCTCTAAACCTTCCTAAGAAAATATTAAAGCTAAAAAAACATTATTAAGTGTAAAAGGAGATGTTTAATATAACCTTAATGTTCCTAAGAAAGATTAGATAGGCCTTAATTTTTGTCTAATTTGGAAACCCATCATACCCCCCTACTAAAATTGTTGCTCATCCTCTAAGCAACCTGTTCATCCTCTTTGCCCTATGGTTCTTTATGTATGTTGACCTATTTCATTCTCTGTTTGTTGCTCCATGTGTTGCTCCTCATACTTCTCTTCTTGCTATTCTTCTATTTTCATTTCTTCCCATATCTTAGTTTCCCATGGAAATTCTAATGTAGGTTTACGCTGCTTCTTTCTCTCAGGTGATTCTTTAATTGTAATGGTTTCTTTTTGTAAGGGAAACACCTTGCTTTTGATTTGTCTTCTTGGTATTCCTTTGGAACTTATCCTTGTGAAAAGAAGGATTTATTGGCATCCATTACCTCATTACTAATGTCATTCTCATTAAAGTCCAAGCCTCTTACTGCTGATACAAATTCTTGGCCATGAAACATCATACTATCCATCAAATTCTTATGAACACCCTTAACTAACAATCTAAATTATCTTTGCTCATTAAATTATGGAATTGAAAACACTTAATGGTGAGCTCTTTCTTCTTACAGAGGGACAAATGGTAGTCAATAAACTGAAGCAAAAGGAAGGAATGATGTGATTACCAAACTGGTGATTTGGATACCTTTTACCCTTGGAGAGTTTACTATGTCTGTAGCAAATCCTTCGCAGCTCTGTTATGTTTCTTTGTACCTTGTATATTTTAATTAATCATTATCCAACACCCTAGTAGATTTTTTTTTCTCTTGTAGTCCTCTGTTAACTTCCTGTAGCAATTTGTCTATCTCCAGTAGCAACTTTATTCCTTCCTATAGAAAATTTGTCCTTCCTGTAGAAAATTTGTTCTGCCTGTAGTAGTTATGTTCCTCCTATAGAAACTATGTTTTCTCCTGTGGAAACCAACCAGAATCTTGTAGTAGCTATTTATTGAAAGCCAAGAGGTGGTAGGTCCACCTTTTTATTCTCTTATTTTTATTTTTCTATTGATTTTTTTTTTTTCATTCTTTTTCTCAAAATTTCCTTCTTTTTTTCATTGCATGTAAAATAAACTCAAAGTGATTTGATTTAACTGAGTTGGCCCTCACATACCCCTTCACACTCGTCCTCCATCACTACTAAATTATTACAACCCACTTTCTCAAGTCCTCTTTAATTTTGTCTTGTTCCTCTCCCACACATGTGGGTGTGTTGGTGTAAAGGTGAAGTTATCTGCTAGATGAGGCTGAAGTTGCTATACTACTCATTTTGGCTATAAAAGCACCTTTTCCTTCATAAACTTGTAATGTTTTTCAAGCTAGAATAAGTTCATATGAAAGTTTTGGAGGATTTCATACTTGAGCCTTATCTCGGGTGTGTTTTTGCAGGTGATTCTGGAGCCAAAGACTATTTTGCAACTGTTGCATGGTGGCCTAATTCATCATTGATGCCTATTGTCAGAGGTTGCTTAATCTTTTGATGGTTGCATGGTAGAACTGGACATGAGTGAGGCTGTTCTTGACCGTCTTCTGAGAGATCATTTCCTTTGTATGCTGCTTCACGAATAATGGTCGACTTGCTACCTCCTTGTGGTGTTATCTTCCCATGTTTGCTTCTCTGTGCATTGGCTCTGTTATGGAAATATATTTTTGACATGTAATTGACTGATAAAGGCTTGCCAACATAGAGTTTTTTTTTTTTTGTTTTTTTTTTTTGTTTTTTGTTTTTTGTTTTTTTGTTTTTTGTTTTTGTTTTTTGTTTTTTGTTTTTTGTTTTTTGTTTTTTGTTTTTGTTTTTTGTTTTTGTTTTTTTTTGTTTTTGTTTTTGTTTTTTTTTGTTTTTGTTTTTGTTTTTGTTTTTGTTTTTGTTTTTTTTTGTTTTTGTTTTTGTTTTGTTTTGTTTTTTTTTTTATATTATGGTGGATCAAGTTATGTTGTTGGACATGAAAAATGATCTTGTAACAATCTGCAGAGGTCCTATAGCTGCCCAAAATTTGAGGAAATGACTCTCCAATGTCTTCATGATGATTGGTTCTTCATTCAGGTGCTCTCAATTATGGTTTTGTAAGGTAATTACAGGTTACTATAGGAATGCATTTCTTCATGTAGCATTAAAAAGCCCTTGTATAACAATAATATACTTCAGATAATGCTTTCAAAAACACTGACAATTCATGATAAAAAACCTTAGTTGTGGTGAAACTAATGAAAAGGGGTGAAAATGGATATTTTTCATGGATAGAGATGAATTTTTGGATGGAGAAGTGACTAAATGGTGTGGAGGATGGATGATGGAGGTGTGGTAGACTTATTTCTTCATTCCCCCAAGGAAAACATAGGATGTGACCGCTCTCTCTATGCTGATCACATTCCTGTAGCAATTTTGGTTGCTCCTGATGCATTTCAAGGCAGTCTCTTGTAACATAATTTTTTTATCCATATCTCTCAAATGATAGTATGGATTGACATTGAAATTTTTTGAGCACGTTTCATTCATCCTTATGAATCTGTCCTTAAAAACCTGGCCAATGGATGCACGAATGTAGAGAAAAAATAAAAATTGCTGTAGGTGATGGAGGTCGATTTCTCAAAAAATGTTCACTAGAATTTTTTGAAATTTCTTGAGCATGTTACCATCATCCATATTCATTTACCCATCAAATAGATCGGCCAATGGATGCACAATTTCTGAGATATGAGTTTTTTTTTTTTTTTTTTTTTTCTCTGCTTTGTGTATTTTGGCTTCCTGTAGAAAAACAAAACCCTCCTGTAGCATATTAGGACATCATCGAGGAAAATGGGTGAGAAAGAATTGGAAATGATGTGTGGATGTTGGAAATGGTTGAGGGTGATGGATTGAAATAACGTTGGTCTTTTTGGAGCATTTGAGAAAAAGAGGAGAAAGCCCAAGTTTGACTTTTGTTGACTAAGTTTTTGATCAATTTTTTCTTTTTGGTGCTAAGTTGTTCTTGTTGCTTGCAAAGGTTGGAGAGCACCTGCGTTCATCAAAGAGAGATACATGACATTTTTTGTTCTTTCATTTTTTTTCTCTTAGGCATACTAGCTCCCTCAATGAGGTTTTCAACTAATAGGCCCGCCAATGCATCTCAAAGGAGGTTTTCACCTAAGATCTTTTTTTTTTTCCAACCCGTTGACTGCCTCATGGAATTTTTGAATCAATGAGCCAATCTCAGGTGCTTGAAAGGAGGTTTTCACTTGAGATTTAATTTTTCCCCTAATTTTTCCATTTTTTTTCATTTCTTTTTTCTATCCTACTCTACTTGAAAAAACAAAATTTATTTCAAGTATAGGAATACTTCCAATGGAGCCATGTGCACATCAAGATGACAGATAAACTCATGTGTAGGCTTGAAATATATGCTTTGACATGTACATGAATTTTAGAGACCAAATGCTTTGACTTTGACGATATCAAGCACTATTGAAGAAGAGAGTGATGCTCCATCTTGTTGATTTTGTAGAACCAAACCTCAATATAACTTTGATGCCCTTGGTTCACTTGCTCATCTGGATCATTGTTCATGTCTTCTTCTACCATGACATTCAAATCTTCCTCTTTTTGTTGATTATTCTCTTGAACACATGAATCATATGATGATAAACATGAGGGAACTTTCTCAATATCTAATTATGATGTATCCTATTCATCAAGTGCAACCCATGATTCTTTGGTCTTCTCATTTGAATATTCTTTTTTTTGAATGTTGTCCTTCAATGACATCAAAATAATATCTTTTTTACAATACTCTTCCTGAGCTTAATATGAGTACCATTTATATCAAGAGGAGTTGTTTGGAAGTATTGTGCTTCAACATTGTAAGTGGGTTGAGCTAATTCCTTATGTGGGTTTGGAAATGGTGGTATAGGTAGTTGAATGTGAGTGGATCTTAGAGATGGATGTGGTTGTGGTGGAGGTGGATGATAGGGACAACATGGAGTTTGGTATGGAGGATATTACGAAAAATATTGAGTATATTGTGGATTTCTCCCATAAGTTCCTTGCCAATCTTGTTGCCAATATTGATTTTGGGGTTGAGATGGCCAAGGTTGCCAAGGAAAGAGTGTATTCTAATTACTTTGAGATGGATGCGCATAAGCTTGAAATTATGAATTAGGTTCTTGCATCATATCAGGTTGACTAGGCTGCCATGGTCTTCTTGGAGTTACATAACATAGCTTCTTTGCTCCATTGTCCTCTTGGTAAAATTCCTTCAACCTTGGTAATGATGGGAAATATTTAATAACATGTAATTCTGCATGGACAACACAAATATCAACATCTTCTTTTTGTTCATCTTGCATTCTTAAAATTTCTACTTGTTAGCTTAGATTGCTAAGAATTTCTGTTTAAAGCTATCAAGAAAATTTCCAAGTTCATCTTGACTTATCGAACCCTTCCTCTTGATACCTACTTCCATGTTTCACAAATTTCTTCAAATGATAATTGGTATACATCACCTCTACTCATGAGATCAAGGAGATCAACCCACTCATCCCTAATTGTTCTAAGAGGGTTTTTAGTGTGTCAAATCCTAAATGATGTAATTTTTCCCTCTTAACTTATACATAAATATATCTATTAGATCCTAAAGGCTCTTAGCTTATTTTTGAGTCATTCTAAATATTTCTTCTTTAAGATCATGCTCTTTATGCTTTTCTAGAAATATCTTTTGCATACCATTCCATGATCTAATTGAATTAGTCCCTAAACTCATGAACTATTTAAGAGCTCTATCCTTCAATATTGCTAGATAGAATCTCATTTTTTGAGTGTTTAGTAAGTATCCATAAGATCTACAAAGGATTTCAAATTCAAAGAGAAAGGTTTCTGGATCCTCTAACCTCATACCATGGAAGTTGGGAAGGAAAGATGGAGGGATGTTATTCATATGAACGTTGATATCAATATCTTGAATGGGAAATCCAAGATGATATTTTTCATTGTCATCATCTCCATCCATTTATTCTACCTTCTCTGCCACCTCCTCTTCTTCTAACTGCAAAAGTGGATGCTGATGTGGTTCTTACTGCACGACATGATCAAGTGTGGGGGTTTGGTGTTGGAGATTTATTTTTTATTTTTTATTTTTATTTTATTTTATTTATTTTTATACTATTTTTTGAATAAGAATGCTAATGAAATGCAATTTCTCTATCTCTGAAATGAATTATGCATAATGTTTTTTTTTGGTTTTGCAGAAAGTAAAATAAATGAATCAACTAGGGAAGAAAACAATGCATACTTTGACACCTCCTCGACAATGGCACCAAAAAGTGATGAACCTCGCTATTACAACAAGAATGCTGCAATTCCCAAGGTTACTAGCTTAAATTATCAACCCGGGGTTTGTACAAAC
Source organism: Pinus taeda (assembly GCA_000404065.3). Taxonomy (NCBI): domain Eukaryota; kingdom Viridiplantae; phylum Streptophyta; class Pinopsida; order Pinales; family Pinaceae; genus Pinus; species Pinus taeda. The sequence continues at coordinate 65,491 of APFE030739313.1, read as the reverse complement.
TTAAGAGGTGTCGACACTATATGTGCAACATATAACATGTCCTTCTTTTGTTGATACGATGTAATGGAGTGAATTTCATGAAATCAAAGCCTAAACTAATTGCAAAAATGGAAATGTTACTCTATTGGCAAGAAATGGAAACACTACTTGCTCAAATGTAAACACTAATCCTAATTGCAAGAAGGTAAAGGTTATGCTATTTGCAGGAATGAAAAGTACTTGTCTATTTGTAGAATTTAAACCTTGTGATACTTGCAACAATGTGAATCATTAGTTTGATTACAGATTGTGAAAAGTTGCCTTGAAAAGAAACTAATCCTACGCAAGAACAACAATTTGTAATTGAAATCCTAAGAGCATGAATTCAAGGAAATAAGCCTAATCTACTTTTTAAAAATGGAAGTCCTAAGTGGTGTTTATTCTTTCCTAATCATGGATTTGGAGCATAAGGGTCACTATTCAAGCCTAAGAGATAAAAACCAATCTTTTGGAGAAACTCTAGTCAAGTTTACACATGCTATAGGAGGTGCTAGATGAGGTCTTGTTTTGCTACAGGAGGATATAACTTGCCGAATGCCCAAGTAAATGAAATTTAAATGGGATGGGGAATTTATTTTTACTAATTAGGATGTCTTAGGACTCCATTATAAGTGGAATCACTCCAAAATACCCCTGTTAACACGTGCTAAAAAATAACAGAAAATTACTAGTCTAAAATATGGAAATTCAAGAACTAGTGAGATAGTTAACCTACCAAATGCCTAACCTAATCAAGTGAAAATTATATGGGGTAATTTTTTTTATTAATTTGAATGTTTTTATGACCCAATACAAGTGGAATCAACTCAAATGAAGTTCATTAACACGTTCTAAAAAATAACAGAAAAATACTACTATTTTGCTACAAGGAACTTCCAAAAATTCTAGATTTGTGAACTAGTAAAACAATCCAAGTAGCTCAATGATGAAGATGACTTTTCGAAGTTGTTCTAAGGTTGAATCATGCTTGTGAATTTTTAAATAACCTAAAAAAAAATCACTTCAATCATTTAACCAATTTAACCTACAACAAAAGAAGCATGAACAATAAATGCATAAATAAAAGATGCAAGTGAAAAAGGGATTCAATGGAAACAAATAAATTGTACAAGATGGCTTTGAGGCTCCTAGGATGACCAAGCCCAAGGAAAATAAGAGTAATGTGAAGGAACCCAATATTTAGAAGCTAAAAATGGCACCAAACTTCATATTTGAATCAATCCAAGTACATACCTACTATAAATGAAAGTGGAGCTGCTAAATAACAAGTTTTCTCCACAAGAAGAGTAAGAAATACATTCCCCTAGAGGAAAATTTGAATTGGTACTTATAAAAATTGATGGAGAAGCATTATCCTTAAAAGGAGAAAGCTTTACCCTCCAAAATCCCTCAAACAGTGGATCTGATTCCCAACACTAGGAATCCGCATTAAATGACACATGACACGTTCCTAGATTTTATCAATCATTGGAGCTCCAATTTTTTTCAATAATTTCATGATATTTTGTTCATTGATTATCCAATATTGGTCCTCTGGTTGTAGGGAGAAAGTCCCTAGATTATATCCTCCTTTAAATCTTCATAATCTACCCAATATTCTCACAATATTCTACAAAAGTAAATAATACTAGACACATAATACGCAATTATCTCTAAACCTTCCTAAGAACATATTAAATCTAAAAAAACATTATTAAGTTAGAAGGAGAGGTTTAATAAAGACTTCATGTGCATAAGAAAGGTTAGATGGGCCTTAATTTATGTCTAATTTGGAGGCCCATCAACAATATATTGGAAGGATCCCCACTTTGCCGTAAAGGTAGCTTTGTGTATGTCCTCTAGAACAATCTTGATCTAATGATATTATGATAATCTATTAATAAATGAGTAGGCTTATGGTCCTCCTACATTATTCGACACTTTGTCTGTAAATGGGGTAGGGAAAGGGTCATACACATAAGCATCATTTAGCTTCCTTAAGTCCACACAAATATTTATTTCCCTTGTCTCTTTGTCCTGCACCACCATTGGAATTATCCATTCAAATTCTTCCACTAGTTTAATAATCTCAACTTCCAACATCTTTCTAACTCTTTCTTTACTTTATGCTTATATACTGGATTCAGCTTGTAAGGTCTTTACTTAACTAGCTTTGCACCTAGTATCAAAGGGATCTTCATTTCTCATAACTCTCCAACTATACCTTTCATTTCTGAAAAAGTGGTTAGAAACAGGTCCTGATATTCGTGCTATAAATTAACAATCTTCCCTACTATTTCTCCATCCCAATAATTTCTAGTAATGAATAGCTTAGGATTCTCTATAGTCTCAATGTTCACTTCGTGCATTTTAATAGGCTTAGCGTAATCTACATATTTTATGTTTGGACCTACTACTACACACTCCCCTTCTATTTAGGGTACCTATAAATTCCTTGGGTCATCCTCTTCTCCACACTCCTCTATGACATTGTAGCATTCCATGAATTGTTTAACAGTCCGAGAGTGTTTGTGTGCAAAACACAAGGGCACTGATTTCTGCACAATCTGGCCTTCTGATAGAAAAATATTCTCCTTAACAATTTGCAATGCTATATATACTGAGGGATCATCTAATTCAATGAAAAAAGTCACTTTGAAGTTTTGATTCATTTCTCCCCAATTTGTTGTTCCTCTGCACACTTGTAGTTCAATATATGAATTTTTAGGGATAATATGTGATGTATGCATGAACTTATGTACCCACCCTTCTTTAGGTATGTTCTTCGTAGTTAATGTTGTACCACATCCTTTGATATGAGTGGTTGGACAACTTAACCCAATATATTTAGATACATTATTCTTTGTATGCAATCTGAACTTTATTTGGAGCAAATTTCTACATGCCTTCCAATTTTGTATCCTTTCATTGTGCACAACCCACCATCGCACAAGAGTAGCCTTCAAAGCTACATATAAGGCTTATAATATGGATTGCTTAGGTAAACATGACTCAAATTCTTTTACAAAGTAAAATACACATGTCATTCCATCAAACTTTATGGGATCACGTTCATCTGTTCCAATCTGGCGTACTATGTGGGTAATATGAGCACATGTTCTAGTTCATACTTCATTCAAACTTTGCTGCTGGTTTTCAAGTGCTTCATTTGAATATGAGGGACAAGAATTAACTCTACGCCAACACAATAGTCCATATGTAGTGGGATTAACACAATCATCCTTTCACATAGTCACATTGTAAATGTTGTCTAAGTCTTTTATGTTAAACCTTTCCCTTACAAACTCCACATACCGGTCTTCTTCTATTGGATCTAATGGTGTTGTAACCCTCAAGTCTTATGATTCAAATATCATTTGCCTCATCTTTAGGTTGGTTATGACTTGATTATCAAAATCTCAGTTAGTTCCAAGTAACATAGGATAAGGGTTGGTATCGTCCACAATCTCGATTATTTCAAAATCAATAATGTTATTGACTTTGTCAATATTAACCTCTAAACCTATCAATCTGCCAGTAGAATTTTTTTTGGATTGGTTGGCTAATCTCAGCTAGATGGGTGACCAAATTATATTTGGTCTCCGCATCAACTCCCATGTCTTCTTAGGAACAATGTTTGCATCTGAACCTAATTTTAGGATAATATTGTCCATGTCATAAGCTTTTATTTATACATTAATTTTGAATTATCTATTTATCATTTTCTTATGCATAACTCGCTTAACTGTTCATTGGGGGGCCTATACGGTAGGTAATTCTTGTTCTTGCGTGCACTGGTCAATCACTCTGCACAACTTTTCTAGGGCCGATCCATCCTTTATTAGTTCTAAACAACTTCTCAAGAATTTTTTAATGGGGCTTACCTCTTCATAAGCTTCTCGAGGTGCAAATTTATCATGTATTGGAGGCATGTCATATACAAGTAGTCCTTGTTGCATGGTTAAGCTTAATGGACTCTATTCTAGCACAACCAACTCTATTCTAACTTCCTTATATGTTTATTTTTATTTCATTGGATCAAACGTGGGGGTTGGCTCTACTTCTTTTCTTACCCACTAGTGCGGTTAGCTTCCTTGTCCAATTGTGTCCGCTCTTGTCCTTGTCCCTCTGTGCGTAATCACTTGTACTTGTGGACAATCCATGCCTACTTTACTAGCTATCATTTGTATGTTTTATTCTTTATTTTATTTCCACTTCACAATAAGTTAGGGATAATATTCCGTGGCATGACCCAATTTTTTTTAGTATGTATTCATCATGTAGGGGTTAGGGAAATCCCTCGCAAGGTGTCATAGCTTCCCACAATTATAACAAATAATTAGGTCCGTACCTCTTCCAACTTATCCTCTTCATCTGCCTTGGAATCCTTGTCCTCTTCTCTGCATCCCTTGGCCTCTACACTGATGATAAGCTCTGGGCTGGTTAGGTCTATACTCATACTTTAGATCCCTCTCCCTTTTGTACCCTGTACACATTAGTAGTGCACTCTCTCATCAAATCTAGCGCACGACATGTATGGATGTCGTGCACTACTAACTTGCAAAATTTGAAGAACATAGTTTTTATTGAGCTTTGATACTTTGGCATCATAGGAAAAGTTGATGGTACATGACCCCACACTCTATAAACTTCGCACCATAGTCCCCTGCCTTGTGCCAAAAGATTTGGACCCCTTGTAGCCATGTATTCTATCATAGTTGGTCACTTGTTCCTACGATGTCCTTCTTTCCTGCATATAATACACCAAAATTCCTCATGATTTTCCATACCTTTTGCTAGATCCTGCAATTGTATTGACAAAGTTGCTAGATATGGCTGAACTTGCACCATCCCTGCACTATTTTGGCTTCCTGCAGGAGATTCTTACATGGAAACAATCCTGCAATTAACCATTCCTTATGCTACAAATTCAAAATTTGAAATATCATTCAATCCAACAAAACCTTAAACCTTTGATTGAAGTATCATACTAATTCATTAATGTTTTGTTTAATCTCCTTAATATTTGTGACACAATGGGATTTTGATTTTAGTTTATGGAATTATTTTAGCAACACTTGCCTAATTTGTCCCAATTATCAAGCTTGACTTGCTCGTGCAGTAGCCTTGTATTTCATATACCAAGTTAATGCACAATACCTGAAGGTGGTCACTAACTATGCAACCTTCATAGATTTGTCCTAGACCTTCTTGATAATCCATATTGCTTCATAAACAAAGAGATGTTGTTCAAGGTCCTCTATCCCAATGCCATGAAAGACAAGTATTCATAGAGTAGGAGAAACATTTGTCACTGTGTTCTATGAAATGTTACTTTGTGATACTTCTGACTAAATTTTTAGTACCTTAGGTCCCATCTAATGACTTCCACCACCATGAATATATTTACTATTGTCTTTACTCCCTTCACTAAATGACATTAGCTGCAACAAATTGTTGGGTGATCTTACTCTTGGCTTAGAGACACGTGCCAGGTCATGGGTTAGACTTAGGGTTTGGCCTAAGTTGGGTCACTAGGATACACTTAATATTCTTGTCTTGATTTGAGCTTATGGTTCCCTTCCTTAATTCTTTCCTCTTTTGTTGCACAATTTTTTGTTATCTTCTATGCATGGTACTTCATCAGGTAGGTGATCTGTTTTGATTTCTTCTTCTTGATCTCTAACCTCCCAATCTTCGTTGTGCTACCTTATTATTCCTTTTATGATATTTCTTATTTTCCTTCTGTTTTTTGCAGGCTCTAACGCAAATCTCTCCCTTACCTCACTACTATGCTGAAATCTTACTCCATTGTGCAATACTTTGCTAACTTCGTCCATTGCATTTTCCTCTTGTACTGATGTGCACGCTCTTACGCTTCTTGTATTTTCTGCACTATTATATCTAAGATGTCTTGGTATCCTCAACTCATCTATTATTTACTTTCTTACTATATCCCTCACCTTTATTCGCTCATGCCACCCACTAGTCAGCCCCCAATCTCCCTATCATGTGAAAAGAAATCCGACTGCTCCAGGTAAACAATGATCTCAAGAATTTCCCTTTTGGTCCCTTAAAGAATTCCCTTTTTGTTGTGCTATGGAATGGGTATCCTTATATAGAATTAACAATGTAACCCTCCAATACGCTATTCAACCAAAAGTCTACTGCATGCGAGATCTTGTTGCTTACAAAGTTTACTCTTTGGATTAGTTTTAGAGCCCAACCGTGTGGTAAAATAGGGTGCCACTTACCACTTTTATTTGCCAATATTTGCAACCATTCGGCCAAAAAATTGAGAATTCTACAAAGAAAATTTCATGAAAATATGTAAAAAATACCTTTGCAACCATCTCTCAGAATTGATTCATTAACTTCTAGTCTTCTCCACTGTGAATTTGTGTTCCTTTGTTTGCACCCAATGTTGTATTTCTTCCTTATTATGTCTCCATGTCCCTTTCAATCAAAGATCTTTTCTCTACAACAAAACCATTTGTTGCCACTGAGAGGGCAATTTCGGGTTTAGAATGAAATAACCAATAAAACTCCACAGACACTGGCCCTTTTGGCAACACCTTCGAGCAAGTGAAGTCTCACCCAAGGCATTTGTTGGTTGGATTAATTTTCTTTTAAATAAGTATAAATTAACCAAGAGCACACATAAATTGTCAACTAGGGTAGGTCCGTTATTTCAAGTCTAGCATGCAAAGGATATGTAGGAACAATGTATAACTAGATATAGTGACATCAACCCTTAAGATATCACTGCAATCATCACTCTCAACATTCATAAATCATCGTTGTCACACTCACACAAATCACCCAATCACTCAATCACTGCTTGCAAAGGAAAAGCAACACCCTTCCACTTGAATCTCAATTCAATAAAAGACACATTTAATTAAGCTAAAAATCACTTTGTAAACAATGAAATAACAATGCATCAATAATATCTCCAAAATGTAATAATAAATCAATTCAGAGCTAAATATGAGTGGTTTGTGTTTCCAGGAAAACTAATGTCTTTTCGATCTGCTAGTCCCACTAATATTGGTAGCTATCTTAGAAACAAACAATCAAAGCAATTTGCGATTTCCTTTATGTATGATAGATAAGATAGAAGCAAAGGGGACCAACCTGGATCTTCCGCTTGACTCCTTGCTTGATTTCTCTCTCCCTTGATAGAGCTTGCAACTCCTCTCCTACTTGTCCCACTTTAGAGAATACCTGTAGAGACAAAGTAACAAAACACCATCAAAGCATCTCGATCTATAATATCATAAACAATGTAGAATCATAAATACATTGAACATACAATTGCATTCACAAATAACAAGATTCACAAATACACGATTGTATGGAGGAAAACTCAAAGAACTTTATTAAAATAGAAGGGAGAATTACAACCCAACAGTCTGATCCAACATCACCCTCCTAGCATCAAAGCCCTCTTCACCTCATGAAAAGAATGATCACCCAACAATACAATGCTTCTTCTCAAAGACAAACTAACAACACTTCCTTACAAATTACAACATTCCAACCTCTAGATCTCTTAGATGAGGGATCCATTTATAGATGTCTTGCAAGGGTGTGAGTCAACTCTTGGTTTTTGATTAGTGTCATTCCACTCATAGTTCTTAGTTCCACTTGGAGATTTCATTGATCTCTTACTCATCCCTGGGAAAATTCAAAGAGGCAAGTGTCATAAGAGAAGTTTCTAGAAGATTCCATGAGCATCTACTTAGAAAACTGTCTCAGCCATTTGTCCATTTTCGCTCATCACACCCTATAGAAGGCCTCTTCAGTATGCATCGCACCTGGCTAGTGTAGGAGTCAATATGCATCGCACTCTGACAGTGGAGCAGTCAGTATGGTCCAGTTTTGGCCAGTTCTGAGTGGTTTTTCAGGTGGAACTTTTGGGGAATGATGTAATCAGTTGACTCTGATCCTTTAGGATATGAAACAACACTTTTAGGGGTTAAATAGCCCTTGGTTTATCAACATATAAGATTGGGTTTGCAGTTCCCAAATATGTCTATAACAGTTGCCCCCTAAAACATGAAGTCATAAATCTTTTGATGTCCGGTGAAATGCTTTATCACGAGGATCCAAGGTATTCGAAGTAGAAGGTGACCTGTATAAAATACAATACAATACATCATCGTTATATTATTTTCATGATCTAGCTGAGGCAGGCATTCCCATGCTCAACTTTATAAATTCATTTTCATGTACATAGGACAGATAATGGTCTGTTGTTGCAGACTGTTGATTCTTTATATGTAGAGTCATCATCCCTTAGCTTGGATGATCATCTGTGCAACTTCTGTGTACATTTGATGTCTTTATATTCTTGAATATATCGCATCCCGGATGGATGAAACTAGATCCGGGGCCTTCAAACTCATTCAATCTTTGCCCAATGTACAGTCGATCCATGTGAAAAGATGTCTTGAAGTCGAACATGGAAAGACATCACCTGATTACCAGCCACTTATGTAAGCTGTTAAAAAACACAAGAGGAATCACCGATAATGATAATGACCCTCAAGATACTACAATACAATTCACGTGGTGTGAATATATGATCCGATGTCGAACACCACGCAAAATATTTCGATCAAAGGCCATTGATGTAAACCTGTCGCCAGAAGTGAGAAACTTGCCATTGAGGCATGCAAGCTTCAAAATACTGAAAGGGTTGTTTCTAAGTCAACTTCTTGGATAATGAGCTGATGTCGACAAGAAGTGACCTGTTGTAGGAGGGCTTGATGTATCCCACATTTACACACGAACGAAAAATATTTTGTGGAGTGAAAATGATCTTATGATGCAAGGTTCAGGAATGCGGTCATGAAAAATGGAGGTGAAGGTATTGCATTGATGAGCATTATCGGATGGTGGATTCTCTGAATGACTTCTCTTGAACATATCGGTGACACTGAGGGATTGGTAGCGTTAACCCCAAAAGATGGATGGTACGGAGGGCCAAATGGTGATATGACCGGTGAACGGAAATAACCCAACTTGACTCAATCATGGTGATGGAGTGAAAGTGTCATGTTCAAGAGCGACCTGCTACCAATAAAATTCTTCAAGTTTTCTTCCCTTTTTCCCCTGTCATTGTTGACCAATACCTCTTTATTTTTGTTAAGCTTGAGGAGGATAACATATGCTTGTTCTATAATTTTCCCTTCGAGCAAACCTGTTGCTATGTTTTAGCGAGCCTAGCGACAATGAAACTCATTCTTGTTTGGGTGGAAAAGTTTGTCGCTATTGTTTTAACGAGTTTAACGACAAGGATAACTTGGTCCTTTTAATATTTAGAGAGTTTGAAAAGGGACGAAAAGGAAACTCCAACATTTCTTTTTTGTAGCATAATCCCTTGAGTCCGAAAAAGATAAAAAAATACAAAAGGGATGACTTTTCCGATCACTTTAGCAAGCCGAAAAATAAAAGCGCTTGATCTTTTTGTGGGATGATCACTCAGGTACAAAAATATTAAAATGTATAGGAGGGATGTCGCTTCCCCTTACTTTAACGAGCTAGAAAGGTCAATAGCTCGAAAATCTTTCCATGTTTAACGAGTCTAAAAAGAGTTTAAAAGAGACTCATTTTTGAGGAACGAGTGGTGTTTTAGGGTAGCAACTGGTTCCGGGTAAGCTTGGAACTCTTCAAAACATGGTGATGTGAAGAGGGTGGCTAATAGAACCACTCATCGTGGCTGTTCCTAAAAAAGGTAAACAATCAAGTGGAAGCGTATGATCGACAAAAAAAATGGAGGTGATGGCAGGAACACAACAAAGGTTCAAAAGGCTGATAGCAGGGCAATCACAAAGGTTATTTATTGAGGGTGGATTCATTTTTTAACGAGCTTGAATCAGGAGAAACTATGCTCAGTGATGGGTTTATTTTTTAATGATCTTGAACCTTGTGGAAACATTGCTCATTGATAGTGGCCAAAGATGTTCAAATCACCATTTAACACGTTAGATTCTTTCGTCGGTCGTTCAACCTGCTCAATTTCTCCATCAAATTGATTAGAAAATAATTATATAATATATATATTATTATATATAATATATATATATTATGCCTGAAAAATGAATTAAAAACTAACATTTTACTTTGAAGTACGTGAATAGTAACATAAAAAGTAGTTTTACCTCTCATTTTTACCATTTCATTTCAAATTTTGGATTTTTGAAGCTCTGGAGTGGTTTTCCCCCTCAAATTTCATAAGCTGATTTTGGGAGATCTGGTGGACTATTCTCCACGCTGTCAGGACCAGGTAGGAGCTAACCCTAAGCTCTTCATTTTCATTCCATCCTTCTTTGATTTTGAGCAAGTTTTTCCCTTCTTCTGTGTTATAGACATATTTGGGAACTGCAACCCAAATCTCATATGTCCATAAACCAAGGGCTTATAAGCCCCTAAAAGTGTTGTTTCATACCCTAAAGGAATAAGGTTAGTTGATTACATCATCTCCTAGAAGTTCTCCCTGAAAAACTACTCAGAATTGGTCAAAACTGGACCATACAGACTGCTCAGTGCTAAGGGTGCGATGCATCTTACCTACTACATGCAGAAAGTGCGATGCATACCAAAAATCCCTTCTGTAGGGTGTGATGAGCGAGAGTAGATAAATGGCAGAGGTAGTTGGCTAGGTGGAAACCTAAAGAATCTTCTAGAAACTTCCCATTTGACACTTGCCTCTCTGAATTCGCCTAGGGATGAGAATGAGATCATGAAATCTCCAAGTGGAACCAAGAACTATCAGAGAAATGACACTAATCAAAATCCCAGAAGCTGACTCACCCACCTGCAAAAATCTATATATGGATCCCTCATCCTAGAGATCC
>APFE030739313.1:0-54588 GCA_000404065.3 Pinus taeda | reverse complement strand
CTCTTCTACTACTTCTATCAATAAAGCTATTTGATTTTTCCTCCATATTCTTGTATATCTCTGAATCTTGTATTGATATATGCATTTGTATGGTTAATATACATCTGATCCTATATTTTTATGGTTATAGATCTCTCTGCTTTGATGGTATTATGCTGCTTTGACTCTATAGGTGTTATTTGAAGTGGAACAAGTAAGGAAGGAGTGGCAAAGATCTGTCAAAGGAGGGAGGAAACAAGCAAGGAGCCAAGCAAAAGACTGAGGTTGGTACCCTCTGATTCTCTCTCATCTATCTCTCATAAAGGAAAACACAAGTAACTTTAGTTTGTTTGTTTCTAAGATAGCTACCCGTCTTAGTGGGACTAGCAGTTCTGAATGGACACTAGTTTTCTCGATAAAAAAATGGCGACTCCACTGGGGAGCGAATAGTTTGTTTGCTTGTTTCTATTTGTTTGCTTTATAAACTACAGACGGAGCATGAAGTTAAGAAAGCTAGCCTTCGAACTGATTTTGCTATGCAATTGCAAAGTAGATCAACACTGCTTCAGTCAATCTCCAGGTTAGTTTATGAACTGAACATCTGACTTGCAAACATCCCAAGTGCCCTGGAGGTAGCTCAAATAACCTCATTAGATCAGCCCCTATACTTTGTGTTTATTACCTATCATTAGTTCAACCTAAATCCCTGAACTAAGTTGCAAACCTTGAGAAAAAAACCAAGCTCAGTCTCGTCCCTGGACCATCGCACTGTCTCTCATTGGCAGTTTGGATGCATCACACCTCCCGTGTGCTGCAGGTGAGATGCATCCCTGTTTCCCTATGTTACAGGTGTGATGATTAGATGAGACTGTTTCTGCCTCAAGATTTTGGTTTTTTCTTCATTGTCTTCAACTTTATTCAGTAGTTTTGCTGTCTATGATCAGTGTATCATTGTTGAAACTCTCTTCCTTTGCATTATTCAGCCTCCATTGATAAATAATTGTGAATGTTTTTATGTGTTTTTCGTCATTTACAGTTCTCCTTTGCAAACAGTAGCTTAATCGAACTATCATCTTTTGATTTGAAAGTGTCGCAAGTGTCGTTTTCAGTTAAAGAAAAGAGTCTTCCTCTTTTTGATAGTTGATTACACTTTTACCATTGTATTTGATTTTAATTATTAGTATTTCAAGTGTCGAAAGCAATTTTAAATTCGAAAAGTGTTGTCTTAGTCTTGCTTTCATTTTTTGAAAAGAAAATTGTTAGTATTGTCGCTTTGAAAGAAAAATAGTTCAGATCTGTACGTAGCATTCTTTTTGTCATTCACACATTAAGAAAGCGGAAAACAAATAAATGCATGTGTATTTGCATTTAGATTGCATGCGAAAATTGATTTAGGACAGTGCATCTTAGTGTGTGCTCTCTGCTCTATGTTGAAAGGATTTTACTTCTCTTTCCTTAGTAGCTAGGATTTTCATTGCAAAAAGAAATTAAACGACCGTTTATCATCTTAGATTGCATATTTAGGAATTGTATATCTACATCAAGCGGTGAACCTTAAAGGAAAACTTGTTAAGAAAGATCAACTGTAAAATAAATTTCAATGAACATAAAAACGCTTTGGAACCTAATGCACAACATCTAGAAGTCTAGGCTAGAGACATATTCTGGCGTCATAAAGCCTGGTAACTATCGTTTTCATCGTAGGTTCGGTGATTCCTCCTCTTTGATACGATAAGTGCCAGTACGGACTTGTTCTCCCACGTACCGTCGAGTATATATTGGGAGACCACAATAGGCTATATCATTTATCCTTAGGAAGCCGTGTCTGCCACCCTATCGATCGCAATGCATTGAACACAACATTCGGGAAGACTGACTGTCGTACCTTAAAAAGTATTCTGCAGTTTTGTGATTGGTTTGGTAATCCCTCTGTCTAGATTTCCAGAGTAGTCTCTTTCATTCCTTTTCAGACTCCTTAAAGGAAAAGGTCCATCTGAGCACTTGTCACTTCAGGCTCATTAAAAATTGAAGGCAACTAGAGTCATCTTTAGCTTTTTCTCGACTCTTAAAAATTGAAAAAGCAAGTTGTGTTAAAGTGTCATAAAATTCATTTAATTTGGAATCACATTTTCCCCTTTTTATTTTGAGTTGATCAAGTAATCCGCAATCGTGGAAGAAAGTCAATCAAAACCCCATTGTTCGCAGAGACTAACGAGTCAATAGTCTTTGACTCCAAAAATGAAACCATTCTAGGCCAAGCGATCTCATTTAACTGGGTCAAAGTCTCCTGGTTTATTTGAAACTTGTGTTTCAACATCCTCAGAGACTCCAATTACTCCATCTATTTATGGTATTCCTGCCTCTACAAAATATGTTCCACAGTTACAAGAGGACATTAGAACTGATCCTAGTGTAATGGTAAACACATCCATTCCTGAACTAGCTCCATCTAGGAATGATTCAAAAGGTGTCAACCCTCCAACATCTGTGGTTGCAGAGTGTGTACCTTCTTCGGCACCAGAAATATTTTACGGACCTAACGGTCTACCTCTTCCACCTGGACTGATTTCTACAGAAGAGATTGTGGAGGATCTTCCATCTAGTACACCATTGCATTTTGGAACTGGGATCCACCTATATCCTTCTGATACAGAAGTTAGTCACCCTTCATCGCAAGTTCCTATAGGATCTCTAGGAAGTCTTTTGGATAGACTAAATATGTCTGAACAACCATCGACATCTAGGACAGTGTCATCCGACACAGCAGCAGCAGAACCTCCTGCCACCACTCCGACAATGTTCGCTAGTGTACCATCTGCCCCAACTAGTTCTCAACCACTAGATGGAGTCCACCCAGGGATTGTTTCAACAATATAGTTTGTTCTTATTTGTTCATCCGAAACCTTATATGGAATTTCTTATGTTGAGTCTCAACAAATTGATGCTTCACAATAGTATCAATTTGGGTAGTCCGGTCTCCAAAGGCCAATTTTCCCTTTGAACACTAGATTGCCGCCATATGGGGGGCAGTATGCCATTTTGTTATTCCCTCCAGGAGAACAACCATATGAGAGTTCACAACAGAATTCGGGTCAGCCTGGAATCACATCCAGTGGTTGGGTACCAATATTTCCTCAACAACCAAGAGTTGTATATTCTATACAATCAAATAAACCTGTGTCGAATATTCCCACTACACCGGCTATTGTGATGGTGTTGCAAGTACAAGCACTGCCATTGTATGTCAACCTCCAGTCTCTCAGGTCGTAATACAACAACCTCTTGTCTCTGCGACTCAATCACAACCACTGATTAGTGGTTCCTTAACTGAAGCGACTCAGGCTCAAACGGGCACTATAACCCCTCATCTTGGTCAAACATCCGGTATTGGGCAATAGTAAATGGTCTCATAGCCATGGCTGGTGCAATATCAATAACTGCAATTCTAGCAAACTTACCAAGGACCTGAGCAACAAAGCTTTGCAGGTAATGGGCAGCCGTATATTCAAAACGGTTACCAACAATCATATTATAATGGTTACACCCATCAACCTTATCAAAGTTATGAGAATCAAATACATTATGCTGGTATGTAAAGACCCACAGCTCAGGTGATCCCATCTTATCATGGGTATGCTTCGCCAAACCTGAATCAACAGTTGCCTTTCGTAGCAACTTTAGAATTACCAGATATGAATCGGCTAACAAATGATCCAATTTCTTACACCCCTTGGTGGCCAACGATTTCTCATAAAATTCTATAAGATATTCCTAAATTCAATGGAAATCCGGGTGAAGATCCATCGAATCATGTGATGACCTTTCATCTGTGGTGTTCGTCCAACACTCTCAATGATGATTCGATTAGGCTTTTCCTTTTTCAGTGAATGTTAACTGGTTTGGCAGTAAAATGGTACGTTGAATTTCCTAGAGCTTCATTCAATAACTTCAACGCCCTCGCCACCACCTTTTTAACCCATTTTCAGTTACCCATAAGGTACGAAACAGGAACATAACTTCTTACCAATTTTAAGTCGACGAAAACCACTCACATATCTGATCATATTCATGAGTGGCAGCGTCGTCGTCGAATGGTAAAGACATATGTTCCTGATCAGCTGTTAGCTGAATGGTTTATTAAGTCATTGTTACCTTCCATTACAGAAGTTGTGGTTAAAGGGGGAGTTGTCACTGAAGAGCAAGTCATTGCTCGTGCACAATATCTAGACTTGATCTATACTCAGTTTGACACGCTCTACAACAAAATCCTTGATGCTCCTAAACTGGAGTTTTCCGTTTCTCCTCCTCCTAAATTGAATAGGGACTCTCATGACGGTGACAACGTGACTGGTACCTCCAGTACACAAACTGCGAAGGCCTCATCTGGTAAAGCCCTTGTACTTTCCAGTAAAAAGGTAAATGACAATCTTCCTACCTCGGAGGTTAATGCCGTGTTGATCGACAAAGGCAAAGAACCGAAGCAACCAGGGGGCAAGAAGAAAAAGAAGGGAAAAAAGAAGAAACAAGATGATGCGCCTCCTGAAAAATCTTCTGAAAACCCTTATGGGCAAAAGAAACCTAGCCAACCATGTATCATATGTGATAAGGACCATTGGACGAGAGATTGTCCGCATAAAGTTAAGATTAAGAAGTTCTTTAAGAGTTCAAAAACCTCAGCGGTATTGACTGACCCGTTTCCAAACTGAGAAACCAATCTGGTTGCTAGCGATAATGGTTCCCCATCCCAAGTGCTTATGTTGTCCATTTTGAAACAAAATGATGCTTTGATATCGACAAGGAATAAAAATTATAGGAATCCATAACTGTTGAACAACAAGGCTATAGATCAACCTAGTAGTTCGACAACAACTTCGACTGAAGTTGTGCCACCCATCATTCCTGAGCTAATGATAAAGCTGCTAGAGGGAGTAGTACACAAATCGACATTTAATCCTCGTGCCAGAGCAGCACATAATTGTAATATAGTGGAGGATCTGGCCCAATCACCATCTGCTATGTCGACACTTGAAGTACTGCAAAATTTCCCCTCCTAAAAGCAGGCTCTATTATCAATGATAGGTGGGATTGACCTAGTGGATTCCAATCTTGTTGCCTTTAATTATAAAGGATATGAACCCCAGTTACCGGCTCAACTTTCTTTCCTCATCCAAGTGAAAGCCCTCAACAAAACTGTTCATTGAACAATTATTGATGAGGGGGCATCTACATGCATTATGTTGATGAGTTGCTGGAAAAAATTAGGCTCACCACCCTTGTCACGATCGTCAACGACATTAAAAGCATTCGATGGATGGAAATACACCCTGTACGGGATTTTAAGTAACTTGCAAGTTGAACTGGGGGGCAAAACAATAGAAATTGATGTTTAAGTTATCGATGGAAACCTCGATTACAACATCCTGATGGGAAGGCCTTGGATTTATGCTATGGATGCTGTTGTGTCAACATACTTTAGGAAGATTGCATTTCCTTTTCAAGGGGGAATTACAATCATTGATCAACAAACCTTTCTCCCCAACAGTACACAAGTTACGGGAAGCATCCCAATGACCCATGGAAGCTCTCAATCACTTCAAAATATCGGAGTAGGCCTCCTAAAATACCCTACATTGATGAGTACTTTTTCTCTACCGCCTCCGAGTAATCTGGCGGAAGTAGCCAAGGTGGAGACTTGCAATATGGTATCTTCTATACCTACAAAGATTCAGAAGATTTCCTAACATGATGTTAGCATCGATCATCACCAGGTATTGCCTCCAAGCCCAATAGAAATATTGTAGCAATCAATTTTCTTGGCCTGGGCGGAAAACCCAAATCAACGCTCATCGAGTGTTTGGATAGATAGGTCTAAAGAACATGGTACCTCTTCAGATCCTTGGTCACATGTACATTCTACAAATGAAGGAATTATTTAGTTAATGATGATAGGAGAGGCACCATGGGAATATTACCACCATCGTTCCCATCTTCTGAATTACCATGAAGATTGTTCCAACGACCTTGATCATCCTTCAGTTTTTGATTTTCTATCAAATACTGTAAATACGGTGGGTTCCGAGCAAAATCTATCCAACATTAAAGAAACTATCGCCATAAATATCTCGACCAAACTAGATGTTGTAGAGAATATTCATGTCGACAAATCTTGTTCTTCTTCAGAACTGGAAATTTATTGCACTCTCTTTCGTGAGTTCAGAGATGCCTTTGCATGGTCATATGAAGAAATGCTAGGCATTGACTCGAGCATAGTTGAACATGAAATTAAGATGTATCCAGATGTCAAACCGGTATGACAACGGCTTCAGCAGGTGCACCCGAAGGAAGCCACTGCCATCAAGGTGGAAGTTGAAAAACTTTTACATGCTGGTTTCATTTACCCGGTTCCTCTAACTGATTGGGTATCGAATATTGTTCCTGTGATGAAAAAGCAAGGAATGATTAGAGTGTGCATCGATTACAGTGATGTAAACCAAGCTTGTCCAAAGGACAACCACCCTACACCCTTCATTGACTAGATAATTGATAAATGCGCCAGATGCGAAATATTTCGTTTATGGATGGATTTTTTTGGGTATAATCAAATAAATATCCATCCACAGGACCAGTCAAAGACTGCATTTAATTGTCCATGGGGCACATTCATGTACCACAAGTTACCTTTTGGTTTAAAGAACGCAAGGGCAACTTTTCAGAGGGCTATGAATTATGCCTTCCATGACATCAAGAGCATCATTCAACCATATCTTGACGATCTTCCAGCTCATTCGCGAAAGCGGACTGATCATCCGCAACATTTGAGGGATATTTTTCTACGTTGCTGATACTACAAGATATGACTCAATCTGCACAAGTGTGCGTTTTGTGTCGGTTCTGGTCATTTACTTGGCTTTGTGGTTTCAAAGGATAGGATTCGTCTCGACCCATGTAAGGTTCAGGCAATCATCGATATGCCTCCACCTTCAAATTTGCTTCAGATTCAGAAACTCCAAGGGAAAGCAAATGTTCTAAGGAGGTTCATTCCAAATTACGCTGAACTTGCTAAAGGTTATACACATCTTTTGAAAAAAGAAGTGCCCTTCAACTGGGATCAGGTTGTGCAAGCTTCCTTCGATGCTCTAAAGGAATCCCTAATAAAGGCATCATTAATGTATGCTCCTGACTATCAAAAGAACTTTAACCTGTATCTAGCTGCGGCCGATACGACCATCACAATGGTTTTAGTTCAAGAAGACAATGGAATCGAACATCCTATCTATTATTTAAGTTGAAACTTAAATGATACACAAAGAAAGTACTCCTACGTTGAAAAGTTGGCTCTTGCAACCGTTCAAGCAGTACCAAGATTTCAACACTATATCCTCTTTCGCAAAACTACCATTCTGTCAGATTGCAACCCTATGACTTACATTTTGTCGCGTCAATTACTTGGGGGCAAATATTCGAAATGGATATCTATTTTGCAAGAGTTTGATCTGGAATTCGTAAAATCCAAATCAAAGAAATCTCTAGTTTTCGCGGAGTTAATATGCGACTTCCCATCTTCGTCCAACGATTCAACATCCAGAGCATCAATCAGGGATCAATCTTTGTTTTTGATATTGTCAAGCAATCCGTGGTATGGAGATATAATCATCTATCTCCAAACCCAAACATATAGGCCTAATACCTCTTGCTTAGAACAACGACATACTTGATACCAAGCAAAACACTGCATGATCGTCGGGATACACTTTACCGTCGTGGTATCGATACAGTTCTGCGAAGGTGCCTCACCCATGAGGAGGCCGAAAAATTCCTAAATAATTGTCATTCAGGCATGTGTGGGGGGCATCAATCTGGTTATGCTACGACACAAAAGATTTTATGAGTAGGTTTACGCAAAGTTCAAGCTTGTTAAAAAATAAACCTAGCAATGAGCATATGTTCCCCCAGAGTTTAAGCTCATAAAAAATTGTACCCATCTGTCGGTAAATAACCATTGCGATCACATAATTATTAGCTTTTGAACCTTGGTCGTGCTCTTACCATCACCTCCACTCTTTTTTAGCTGATCATATGCCTCCATTTGATTGTTTACCCCTTTTGAGGAACAACTGCGATGAGTGATTCTATTAGCCACTTTATTTACACTGCCACGATTGAAAAAGTTCCAAACCTTACCTGGAACCAGTTGCTATCCAAAAACATCACTCGTTCCTCAAAAAACGAGTCTCCTTTAAGTTATTTTCATCTAACTCATAAAATATGAAAAGATTGCCGAGCAATTGGGCTCTCTAGCTTGTTAAAGCGATCAGAAGTGCCATCCCTACTCTAGATTTTAATCTTTTTGGACTTGAGGGATCATTACACAAAAATATCGAGCACTTTTCTTGTTCAACTTGTTAAAACTATCAAAAAGTCATCCCTTTCATATTATTTTATAATTTTTCGGACTTAAGGGTTTATATTACGAAAAAGGATTACTGGAGTTACATTTTCGTCTCTTTTTAGACTCTCTAAAATTGAAAAGGATCGAGTTATCTTTGTCGTTAAACTCGTTAAAACAATAGTGACAAACTTGTCCATGCAGACAAGAGTGAGTTTCACTATCGCTAGGCTCGTTAAAACATAGCGACGGGTTTTCCCGAAGAGAAAATTATAGAACAAGCATATGTTATCCTCCTCAAGCTTGACAAAAATAAAGAGGTACTGGTCAGAAATGATTGGGGAAAAATTGGGAAGAACAATTAAAGAAACTTTATTGGTAGCAAGTCGCTCTTGAACATGACACTTTCACTCCATCACCATGATTGAGTCGGGTTGGGTTATTCCATTCACCGGTGATATCACCATTGGTCCTTCGTACCATCCATTTTTGGGGTTAACACTACCAATGCATTTCAGTGTCGCCGATATGTTCAAGAGAAGTTACTGAGAGAATTCACCAACCCAGCTTACGCATCATTCGCTGCAATACCTTCACGCTTCATTCTTTCATGGCCGCCACCCTGAACGTTGTATCATCAGATCGTTTTCACCTCCACAAAATAATTTTCTCCGTTTCGTGTCATAGATGTGGGATTCATTAAGGCCCTCCTACGATGGGTCACTTCTTATTGACATCAGCTCATTATCCAAGAAGTTGACTCAGGAACAACCCTTTCAGTACTTTGAAGCTTGCATGCCTCAATGGCAAGTTTCTCACTTTCAGCGACAAGTTTACATTCAATGGCCTTTGACCGGAAGATTTTGCGTGGTGTTCAACATCGACTCATGTATTCACACCATGTGAATTGTACTGTCGTACCTTGAGGGTCATTATCATTATCGGTGATTCCTCTCGCACCTGTTAACAACTTACATCATTGGATGGTAATCAGGTGATGTATTTCCATGTTCGACATCAGAACATCCTTTCACATGGATCAAATTGTACTTCGAGCGAAGATTGAATGAGTTTGAAGACCCTGGATCTAGTTTCATCCATCCGGGCTGTGATATATTCGGGAAAATAAAGACATCAAATGTACATCATAGCTGCATAGATAATCATCCAAGCTAAGGGATGATGGCTCTACCAGAATCATCAGTCTGCCACACAGACGATTGTCTATCCTATGTACATGACAATGAATTTATAAGCTGAGCATGGGAATGCCTGCCTCAGCTAGATCATGAAAATATTATGAAAATAATGTATTGTATTGTATCTTATTACAGGTCACCTTCCAGTTTGAAAAACCTTGGATCCTCATGATAAAGCATTTCACCCGACATCAGAAGATTTATGACCTCATGCTTTAGGGGGAAGCTATTATAGACATATTTGGGCACTGAAACCCCAATCTCATATGTCCATAAACTAAGGGCTTCTAAGTCCCTAAAAGTGTTGTTTCATACCCTAAAGGAACAAGGTCAACTGATTACATCATCTCCCAGAAGTTATCCTTGTATAACTACTCAGAACTGGTCAAAACTGGACCATACAGATTGCTCAGTGCTAAGGGTGCGATGCATCTCACCTACTACTTGCAGAAAGTGTGATGCATACTGAAAATCCCTTCTGTAGGGTGTGATGAGCGAGAGGAGGCAAATGGCAGAGGCAATTCGCTAGGTGGAAACCCAGAAAATTTTCTAGAAACTGCCCATTTGACACTTGCCTCTTTGAATTCGCCTAGGGATGAGTAAGAGATCATGAAATATCCAAGTGGAACCAAGCACTATCAGAGAAATGACACTAATCAAAATCCCAGAAGCTGACTCACCCACCTGCAAATATCTATATATGGATCCCCCATCCTAGAGATCCAAAGACTGGAATTTGGTATTTTGTAAGGAAGTGCTGTTGGTTTCTCTGTGAAACATCATAATGTTGAGTGATCTAGATTTTCATGATGTGAAGAGGGATTTCATGCTAGGAGGATGGTGCTGGGTCAGATCAATGGGTTGTAATCCTCTCTTCTACTGCTTCTATCAATAAAGCTATTTGAGTTTTCCTCCATATTCTTGTATATTTCTAAATCTTGTATTGATATATGCATTTGTATGGTTAATATACATCTGATCCTATATTGTTTATGGTTATAGATCTCTATGCTTTGATGGTATTATGCTGCTTTGACTCTATAGGTGTTCTTTGAAGCGGGACAAGTAAGGAAGGAGTGGCAAAGCTCTGTCAAAGGAGGGAGGAAACAAGCAAGGAGCCAAGCGAAAGACTGAGGTTGGTACTCTCTGCTTCTCTCTCATCTATCTCTCATAAAGGAAAACACAAGTAACTTTAGTTTGTTTATTTATAAGATAGCTACCCGTCTTAGTGGGACTAGCAGTTCTGAATGGACACTAGTTTTCCCGATAACATTCTGGGCCCCTAGGGTTTGAAGAACTCATTCTCCATCCATCGCACCTGGTCTACATCAAAAAGTGTGATGCATACTGAGCTGGACACTGGCTAGCTAGTATGCATCTCACCTTGCTCATAGGCAGGGTGTGATGGGCGCAAGAGGGAAACTTTACACAGTGATTTCTCATGAAATTTTCGCCTGTTTTTGCTCAAATTTGGATCCTAATTCATATTTTGTCTGTGTTTCAGATATTTGTTGGATCAAGATGGTCGTCACATGGTGTGAACGCGAACATGAATAAGAGGATATGATTTCCTTACATGATCAGGGCACAGTTACTGCATTACGAAACTGTGGTTTGCTCAAATTCTTCCGCATATCCAGCATGAGACAACAAATCAGTTTGTTGTAGTATTTCCTCGATGATTGGGAACCAATCAACCAGGTATTCCAGATTAGAGGCAAATCTATTCCATTGACAGTCGAGGACATCTACTTTCTGATAGGGTTATCGAGGCGTGGTGCCCCTCTTTCACTATCAGGATCCGTCCGTGGGGGTGAATTGTGAGAGATTATATCCATCAGTTTTGTAGAGGTGGATCTCAGCCCAGCAGAGATGACAAGATCAATATCCTGGATGCCACTGATCGGCCCTTGAGGGCCATTTTATTCACCTTTTCTAGATTATATGGTAGCATGGCTCTTCATTTGGAAAATAGATCGTATATGTAGTACGCCCTGGAATGCCTGGAACCAAAGATATTCAACTAGTGTGAGGCGGTACTTCTGGTCATAAAAGAACAACTCTCCAAGGTAAAGAATGGAATATCCAAGAACTTTGGCTATGGTTCCATTTTGACTGCTTTTTCCTTGGAGAGGATTCCACTGATGTAGGCTCAGTGCATTTCACTAGGATTGCCAGCACCGAGGGAACCACGGATGCAGAGATGGGTTGATCTCATGGCTAGACATGCTGGTCAGTCACATATTTCTTTCTTTGATGCCTTCTTTAAGTGGTTTGACCGTCAGGATTGTGGAGTATCCATATGTTGGGATGGATTTTTGAGGCGACGTGGATTTGGCGTTACCGGCTGGCAAGCAGTGGAGTTTTATGGGTAAAATGAATTGACCATATCTTTGTTTATCCGTTTTATAATGTTTTGTGTTTTTAAACGTTATCAAGACTAATCGAACTCATATGTGTGTGTAGATATGGGGCCAATGCGACCAATGGAACGCCCACGGGTGGCAGCTGATGTTCCAACAGGAGAGGCTGTAGGGAGGGCAGTCCTTCATGATCTGGACATAGCGGAGACCCTGGCAGTGCTGCAGGATCAGATTGAGGGTCTCACTTTTGGCATTCAGGATGTGAGGACTAACGAGTTACCTCTGAGGTTACATCGACATACTACTAGCGTTCTGAGTCGATGGACTAGGCTCTTGTGTATGATTGCACAAGCGGTGACATGTTATTACCAACACCATTAGTCTAGGGTGATTTTCTACATTCATTTTTGAGTTTCTTGTCGCATGACTGATTTTGTCTTGGACACAAAACATTTTGTAAAAACTATAAATAGTTATATATTTTTGATTTTTGGAGTTTTATCTTGGTTAAGTTATGCGATCTTGATGCAAATGTTCATGTGAAATGCTTTTATTTACAAATGCTACAAATGTCTATCTAACACATAATTTTCTAATGAATCAGTTAATGTGTTTAAGTTTTTGGAAATGTGTTGATATTGAATGGAATCAAACTGTCTTTCCAAAATCCTGACTCTTAGGAACATACGATAAATAGCTGGGTTTCGAACAGAATAAACGCCAGTAAGCTGTAGGATGATGAGTTGCGAATCTAGCCTGACAGCAAGTCGGCATATGCCACGCGAAATGGCATTAGAGAGAAGTTTGATCAACGCGTAATACTCAACGATGTTATTCGTTGATCGACCAATACATACCCCCCTGAAACTCACTAACTCGCCGCTTGGAGCAAAAATGGCCTAGGTTGTAGAAGATAGGTTCTGCGTACTACAACTAGCTCTGTCAGCGTACTCAATGAATGTTTCCAAAAATTCTGACATCTGCAACAAATGCAAAGTGGATTACCTAACCAAAATGACAACTCTTAACGAAAACAAAAATGTAAGAAAAACATAACTATAAAGAGATTACTACACTTAATTAAGCATAGTAACGCTTAAGATACAACCCATTTCGGGGTTGCGACAGTGGAATCCCATCGCAATCTACCAGCTCGTATGCTCCTTTTGCCAATACTCGTTTAACAATGTAGGGGCCCATCCATACTGGTTCGAACTTACCTGCTCCCAATTTGTTAGAATCCTGATCGTACAGCAAGACCACGTCACCTTCTGAGAAGATGCGAGGCTTGACATTTTTGTCAAATTGTGCTTTGACATGTTTCTTATAAGATTCGTTAGCCAATTCAGCCTCATGAAGGGTTTTATCCAAGTGGATTAGTTCCAAGAAACGAGCCTCTTCATTCAAAGTTTCGAGAAGTAGATCGATTGCGAGCTTGAGAGATGAAATTTTACACTGACTCGGTAAGACAACTTCCAGGCCATACACCAACTGAAAGGGTGTAAATTCGGTTGCATTTCTTACTGATGTCCTATATGCCCACAAAGCTGAGTGCAGGATTAAATACCAATTCTGTTTTTGGACTCCAATCATTCTCTGCAGCATGCGCTTCTGGACTTTGTTGATTGCTTCAACCTGTCCGTTAGCCTGCGGATAATATGGAGTGGAACTATCGTGGGATAGTCAATTTGGCAGTCAATTCAACCATCATGTGATTGCGAAAATGCGATCCATGATCTGTCACTATAGCCTGTGGAACACCAAATCTAGAGACTAAATGATTGAAAAAGAAAAGAGTAGCTGTTTCGCCGCTGTTGTTTAATATAGGCATCGCCTCAGCCCATTTTGTAAAATAGTCAACAACGACTATATATACCCATGCTCCCTGGCCGAGGTGAGGTTACATGTCATGGAATCTATTCCCCATTAGTGAATGACCCAACAAAAACTACTGGATGCAGTGGTGCAGGTGGTAATCTGGTTTTGCGGTAAAAAATATGACAAGCATGGCAAGTTCTGACGGTGATTATGCAATATTTGAATATCGTGGGCTAGAAGTAACCAGCTCGTAAGATCTTTTAGCACTAGCATAACCAGATAGATGTCCCCCACACGCACCTGAATGATAGTGATTCAGGACTTTTTTCTGCTTCTTCACTCATGAGGCACCTTCGCAGAACTGTATCGACACCGTGACGGTAAAGTGTATCACCGATGATCATGTAGTCTTTGGCTTGATATCGAATACGTTGTTTTAGAGTGAAAGGTGTTAGGCCTAAAGGTTTGGGTTTGGAGATAGATCAGTATATCTCCATACCACAGATCACTTGACGATATCAGAAACAAAGTCTCGTCCATGATTGATGCTTTAGATGTTAAATCATTGGACGACGATGGGAGGTCACAAAGTAACTCCGTGAAGATGAGTGATTTCTTTGATTTTGATTTGGTGAATTCCAGATCAAACTCTTTCAAAATGGCTATCCATTTGGAATATTTCCCCCCTAGTAATTGACGTGATAGAATGTAGTTCATAGGGTTGCAATCTAACAAAATGGTAGTTTTGCGAAAGAGTATATAGTGTCAAAATCTCTGCACTGCTTGAACAACCGCTAGAGCCAGCTTTTCAACATAGGAGTACTTTCTTTTTGTATCATTTAAGTTGTGGCTTAAATAATACACCTGATGTTCTATTGCGTTGTCTTCTTTTACTAAAACCATGGCGACGGTTATATCTGTAGCAGTGAGGTACAGGTTAAAGTCCTTTTGATAGTCAGGAGCATACATTAATGATGCTTTTACTAGGGAATCTTTTAAAGTATCAAAGGAAGCTTGCGCAACCTGATCCCAGTTGAAGGGTACTTCTTTTTTCAAAAGACGCATATAACCTTTAGCAATTTCGACGTAATTTGGAATGAACCTACTTAGAAAGTTTGCTTTCCCTTGGAGTTTCTGAATCTGAAGCAAATTCGAAGGTGGAGGCATGTCTATGATTGCCTGAACCTTACATGGGTCGAGTCAAATTCTGTCCTTAGAAACTACGAAACCAAGTAATTGACCAGAACTAACACAAAACACACACTTGTGCGGATTGAGTCGTATCTTGTAGTGTCGGCAATGTAGAAATATGGCTCTTAAATGCCACGAATGAGCTGGTAGATCGTCGAGGTATGGTTGAACGATGTGCTTGATGTCATGGAAGGCATAGTTCATTGCCATCTAAAAGGTTGCCCTTATGTTCTTCAAACCAAAAGGTAGTTTATAGTACGCGAATGTGCCCCATGAACATATAAATGCAGTCTTCGACTGGTCGTGTGGGCGGATATTTATTTGGTTGTACCTGAAAAATCCATCCATGAATGAAAAGATTTTGCATCCCATGCATTTATCAGTTATTTGGTTGATGAAGGGTGTAGGGTAGTTGTCCTTTGGACAAGCTTGATTTACATCCCTATAATCGACGCACACTCTAATTGTTCCTTGCTTTTTCATCATAGGAATAATATTCGATACCCAATCAGTTAGAGGAATAGGGTAAATGAAACTAGCATGTAAAAGTTTTTCAACTTCTACCTTAATGGCAGCGACTTTCTTCGAGTGAACTGGTCGAAGCCATTGTTGTACTAGTTTGACATATGGATACATCTTGATTTCATGTTAAACGATGCTCGAGTCAATGCCTGGCATTTCTTCATATGACCATGCAAAGACATCTCTGAATTCACGAAAGAGAGTGCAGTATATTTCCAGTTCTGAAGGAGAACAAAATTTGCCAACATGAATATTCTCTACAACATTTGGTTTAGTCGAAATATTAATGGCGATAGTTTACTCAATATTGGACTGATCTCGCTCGGAATCCACTGTATTTACATTATTTGTTAGAAAATAAAAAACTGAAGGATGATTAAGGTCGCTGGAATAATCTTCGTTGTTATCTTGAAGATGGGAACGATGGTGGTAATCTTCCCATGGTGCCTCTCCTATCATCATCGACCGAATGATTCCTTCGTCTGTAGAATGTATACGAGACCAAGGATCGGAAGAGGTGCCATACTCTAGAGACCTATCTATCCAAACACTTGATGAGTGTTGATTTGGGTTCGCCACCCAGGCCTAGAAAATTGATTGCTACAAAGTTTTTATGGGGCTTGGAGGCAACACTTTGCTATGATCCACACTATCAAAATGGTCAAAGTTCTTCTTAATCTTTGATTATGTAGAAGATATCACGTGACAAGTTTCAACTGTGGCCACTTCTGCCAGATTACTCGGAGGCGGGAGGGCAAAAGTACCCATTAAGGAAGGGTCATTTAGGAGACCTACTCCGACATTTTGAAGCTATTGAGAACTTCCATGGATCATTGGAATGCTTCCAGTAGCATGTGAACTATTGGGGAAAATGGTTAGTTGGTCAACGATGTAATTCCACCTTGGAAGGGAAATGCAATCTTTCTAAAATATGTTGACACAACAGCAGCCATAACATAAATCCAGGGCCTTCCCAGTAATATATTGTAGTCAAGATTTCCATCACTTACCTCGACTTCAATTTCTACTGTCTTGCCCCCCAGTTCAACCTGCAAGTTACTTAATATCCCATACGACGTGTATGTTCTTACATTGAATGCTTTTAATGTCGTTGATGATCGTGACAAGCGTGGTGAGCCTAAAGTTTTCCAGCAACTCATTGATATAATACAAGTAGATTCCCCCTCATTAATGATTGTTCGATGAACAATTTTATTGAGGGTTTTTACCTGTATAAGGAAAGCGAGTTGGGCCGGTAACTGAGGTTCGTATCCTTTATGGTTAAAGGCCACAAGATTTGAATCCATTGGGTCAATCCCACCTATTTCTGATAACAAAGCCTACTTTTGGGAGGGGCAATTGTGCAATACCTCAAGTGTGGACATAGCGGATGGCGATTGAGCTAGATCCTCCACTATGTTATAATTATGTGCTGCTCAGGCACGAGGATTAAATGTCGATTTATGTACTACTCCCTTTGGCGGCTTTATAGTTAATTCAGGAATGATGGGCGGAACAACTTCTGATGAAGTTGTTGTCGAACTACTGGGTTGATCTGTAGCCTTGTTGTTCGACGACTGTGGATTCCCATAATCTTTATTCCTTGTCGATATCAAAGAATCATTTTGCTGTTTCGAGATG
Organism: Pinus taeda; assembly: GCA_000404065.3. Lineage (NCBI taxonomy): Eukaryota > Viridiplantae > Streptophyta > Pinopsida > Pinales > Pinaceae > Pinus > Pinus taeda. The sequence continues at coordinate 37,489 of APFE030739313.1, read as the reverse complement.
GATAACATAAGCACTTGGGATGGGGAAGCATGATAAATAGCAACTAGATTAGTTTATGGGTTTGGAAACGAATCAATCAATACTGCAGAGTTACTTGAAGTCTTTAAAAATTTCGTGACCTCAGCTTGATGTGGAAAATTTCTCGTATAATGGTCCTCATTACATATGAAACGTGGCTGATTTGGTTTCTTTTGCCTAGTAGGGTTTTCAGAAGATTTATCAGGAGTTGAATTTTCCTGTTTCTTCTTATTATTTTTCCCTTTCTTCTTCCCCCCTGGTTGCATTGGTTCTTTGCCCTTGTCAAATGAAATAGCATCAAACTCTGAGGCAAGAAGTTTGTCATTTGCTTTTTGACTAGAAACTGCAAGGGCTTTACCAAATGGAGCCTTTGCAGTTTGCGTACTTGAGGTACCGATCATGCCATCACTAACATGAGAGTCCCTGTTTGATTTTGGAGGGGGAGGAATGAAAAATTCTTATCTAGGAGCATCAGGAATTTTGTCGTAGAGAGTGCCAAACTAAGTATAGATCAAGTCTAAATATTGTGCATGAGCAATGACTTGCTCTTTAGTGACAACTCCTCCCTTCGCCACATCTTCAGTAATAGAAGGTAATAATGACTTAATAAACCACTCAGCTAGAAGGTGATCAGGGACATACGTTTTTAGCATTCGACTACGATGTCTCCACTCATGAATATGATCAGATATGTGATTGGCTGTTGTCTGTTTAAAGTTGGTAAGGATTTCTGTCCCTGTTTCATACCTTATGGGTAACTGGAAGTGGGTTAGAAAAGTTGTGGCAAGGGAGCTGAAGTTATCGAACGAAGCTCTAGGAAATTCAATATACCATTTCACTGCCGGACCAGTTAGCGTTTGCTAAAAAAGGCGAAGCCTAATCGAATCATCATTTAGGGTGTTAATGAGCACCAAAAATGAAAAGTCATTACGTGATCTGATGGATCTTCACCTAGATTTCAATTGAATTTAGGAATATTGGAGGGAAGTTTATGAGGAATCGCCGACCACCACAGGGCATATGCAATTGGATCATTCGTCAGCTGGTTCAAATCCGGTAATTCTAGAGTTGCTACAAAAGGCAACTGTTGATTTAGGTTTGGCGAAGCATACCCAGGATAAGATGGAATCGCTTGAGTAGTAGGTCTTTGCATACCAGCATAATGTATCTGATGCTGGTAACTTTGATAAGGTTGTTGGACATGACCATTATAGTATGGTTGTTGATAACCATTTTGAAAATATGGTTGTCCATTACCTACAAAGCCTTGTTGCTCAGGTCCTTGGTAAGTTTGCTGGAATTGCGGTTGTTGATATTGTACTAGCCATGATTGTTATACCATTTGTTGTTGCCCAATATTGAATGATTGGCCAAGATGCAGAGTGATAGTACTCGTTTGAGCCCGAGTCGTTCCAGGTAAGGAAACACTAACCTGAAGTTGTGATTGAGCCGTAGAGACAAGAGGTTGTTGTATTGCAACCTGAGAGACTTGAGGTTGACATACAACAGGCAGTGCTTGTACTTGCGACACAGTCACAATAGCAGGTGTAATGGTAATATTTGACACAGGTTGGGCTGGTTGCATTGAATATACAACCCTTGGTTGTTGAGGTAGTATTGGTACCCAACCACTGGATGTAATTCCAGTTTGACCTGAACTTTGTTGTAAACTCTCATATGGTTGTTCTCCAGGAGGGAACAATGAAAAAGCATACTTCCCTCCATATGGCAGCATTCTAGTGGTCAAAGGATTTATTGGCCTTTGAAGACTGGGCTGCCCAAATTGGCATGCAAGATCAATTTGTCGAGTCTCAACATAAGAAATGCCAGATAGGACTCCAGATGAACAAATAGGAACAGACCATGTCGTCGAAACAGTCCCTGATTGGACTCCATCTAGTGAGTGATAACTAGTTGGGATAGATGGTATACCGGAAAACATCATAGGAGTGGCAGCAGGAAGCTCTGCTATGGCTGTATCAGATGACATAGTCCTAGATGTTGATGGTTGCTCAGACATATTTAGTCTATCCAAAAGATTTCCTAGCGATTCGATAGAAACTTGCAATGAAGGATAATTAAAAGAACTAACTTCAGGGATAGAAGGATATAAGTGGATCCTAGTTCTAAAATGCAATGTGGTACTGGATGGAAGATCCTCTACTATCTCCTCTATGGAAATCAGCCCAAGTGGAAGAGGTAGATCGTCAGGTCCATAAAATATTTCTGGAGCCGAAGAAGGTATAGCTTCTGCAGTGATAGATACTGGAGGGGTGATACCTTCTAAATTCTGGAACTTAATTTCCAGATGTTCAGGTAAGTGAACTTCAGTCTCTGGTTCAACTCTAGATGGAGCTATCTCAGGTATAGAAGTGTCTACCATTACACTAGGATCAGTTTTAATGTCCTCTTGTAACTGCGAAGCTTCTTCTGTAAAGGCAGATGTACCATAAATGATCGGAGTAACTGTAGTCTCTAACGATGTTGAAACACAAGTTTCAAATAAACCAGGAGAGTTGGACTCAGTTAAACGAGATAATTTTGCCTAGAATGGTTTCGTTTCCGGAGTCAAAGACGATTGACTCACTAGTATCCACAAATGATGGGGTTTTGATTGACTTTCTTCCACGATTGTGGATTACTTGATCAACTCAAAATTAAGGGGAAAACTATTATTCCGTATTAAATAATTTTTAATGACGCTTTGAAACAACTTTACTTTTTCAATTTTTAAGAGTCGAGAAAAAGTTAAAGATGACTCTAGTTGCCTTCGATTTTTAATGAGCCTGAAGTGACAAGTGCTCAGATGGACCTTTTCTTTTAAGGAGTCGAAAAGGAACGAAAGTGACTACTCTGGAAATCTAGACAGAGGGATTACCAAACCAATCACAAAACTGCAATATACACCTTGGTGGTAAATTAAAAAGAAATTATGAAGGACTTATGTACAACAATCAATCTTCTCGAATGCTGTGTTCAGTGCATTGCAATCGATAGGGCGGCAGACACGGCTTCCTATGGATAAAGGATATCAGCCTAATGTGGTCTCCCAATATATACTCGATGGTACGGGGAGCACATGTTCATGCTAGCACTTGTCATATCAAAGAGAAGGAATCACCCAAACTTCGATGAAAATGATAGTTACTATATTTTACGACGCAGAACACATCTCTAGCCTAGGCTTCTAGATTTGTTGCGTTAGGTTCCAAAGCGTTTTTAAGTTCATTGAGATTTATTTTAGAGTTGATCTTGTTTGGATTTTTCCTTTCAAGGTTCATCGCGTTATGTAGATGTAAAATTCCTAAATATGCAATCTAAAATGATAAACAGTCGTTGTTTTCTTTTAGCAATGAAAATCCTAGTTACTAAGGAAAGAATATTATGATTCTTTCAACAAAGAGCAAAGAGCACACACTAAATGCACATTTCCTAAATCATTTTTGCACACAGTCTAAATGAAAATGCAAATGCATGTATTTGTTTTTCGTTTCCCTTAATGTGAGAAATGCAAAAAGGAAAACTAAGCATAGATCTGAAATATTTTCTTCAAAGCGACATTTCGACAATTTCTTTTTCAAAATGAAAGGAAGACTTAAACGACACTTTTCAATTTTGAATAGAAAACTACTTTTGACACTTCAAATATTGACAATTCAAATCAAATACATGACAAAAAGTACAATTGACTATCTAGAGGAGGAAGACTTTACGACACTTTTTTGCATCAAAACGACAGTTCGATTAAGCTACTTTTTGTAGAAGGACTGTAAATGATGGACAAATACATAAAAACATTTACTAATCCTAATCAATGGAGGTTGAACAATGTAAAGGAAGGAGGCTTCAACAATGAGATACTAATCATAAGAAATAAAACAACTGAATATAGCTGAAAATAAGAGAAAAAAACCCAAATTTCAAAGAGAGAAATAATATTACTCAGTCATCACACCTGTGCTTCACAGAAACAGGGATTCATCTCACCTTCTACAGACGGGAGGTGCGATGCATACTAGTTTCTAGTTACAGACAGTGCGATGGGCCAAGGAGTGCAACTGAGGTGGATTTTGGTTCAAATTTGCTGCTAAATTCAGTGAGTTAAGCTAAGCTACTATGAACAGTAAAGAACAAAGTACAGGGGTATGATCTTATGAGGTTATCTAGTTACCACAAGGGCGTTTAGAATGCTTGTAAGTCAGATGTTCAGTTCATAACCTAACACGGAGATTGACTGAAGTAACATTCATCTACTTTGCAATTGCATAGCAAGAGCAGTTCGAAGACTATCTGGCTAACTTTAGGCTCCGTCTATAGGTTACAAAGCAAACAACAATAACAAACAAACAAACTATTCGCTCCCCAGTGGAGTTGCCATTTTGTTTATGGGAAAACTAGTGTCTTTTCGATCTGCTAGTCCCACTAAGATTGGTAGCTATTTTAGAAACAAACAATCAAAGCACTTTGCGATTTCCTTTATGTATGATAGATAAGAGAGAAGCAAAGGGGACCAACCAAGATCTTTCGCTTGACTCCTCGCTTGATTTCTCTCTCCCTTGATAGAGCTTGCAACTCCTCTCCTACTTGTCCCACTTTAGAGAATACCTATAGAGACAAAGTAACAAAACACCATCAAAGCATCTCGATCTATAATATCATAAACAATGCAGAATCAAAAATACATTGAACATACAATTGCATTCACAAATAACAAGATTCACAAATACACGATTGTATGGAGGAAAACTCAAAGAACTTTATTAAAATAGAAGGGAGAATTACAACCCGTCAATCTAATCCATCTTCGTCCTCCTAGCATCAAAGCCCTCTTCACCTCATGAAAAGCAAGATCACCCAACAATACAATGCTTCTTCTCAAAGACAAACTAACAACACTTCCTTACAAATTACAACATTCCAGCCTCTAGATCTCTCAGATGAGGGATCCATTTATAGATGTCTTGCACGGGTGTGAGTCAGCTCTTGGTTTTTGATTAGTGTCATTACACTCATAGTTCTTGGTTCCACTTGGAGATTTCATTGATCTCTTACTCATCCCTGGCCAAATTTAGAGAGGCAAGTGTCATAGGAGAAGTTTCTAGAAGATTCCATGAGCATCCACTTAGCAAACTGTTTAAGCCATTTGTCCATTCTCGCTCATCGCACCCTATAGAAGGCATCTTCAGTATGCATTGCACCTGGCTAGTGTAGGAGTCAGTATGCATCACACCTTGACAGTGGAGCAGTCAGTATGGTCCAGTTTTGGCCAATTCTGAGTGGTTTTTCAGGTGAAACTTTTGGGGAATGATGTAATCTGTTGACTATGATCCTTTAGGGTATGAAACAACAATTTTAGGGGTTAAAGAGCCCTTGGTTTATCGACATATAAGATTGGGGTTGCAGTGCCAAAATATGTCTATAACAGTCTGGTCAAGGACTTAAAATATTACATGATTAGCTAAATCATTATCCCTCAATTCAATAAAACAACAACTGTAATGCATCTAAATATCAATAGTAGTAGCATCATTTAAATACATGTCAAAACTGAGAGAAATTACACAAACAACTACATTACCTTATTAACTTAGCAATCTCTACCAAAGAGGAGGGCCCTTCCTCCTTTGTAGGAAGATGGCACACACAACTCACAAACTGATCAGTAAAGAAGTAATATGTTGCAAATCATTAGGGTTGCATTGATATTAAGAATGATTGCATTTACATAGTTTTCCAAAATCACAATGTTGATGATGCTCCCCGCGAGGCATATGTAATCCTATTTTATAATTTACATGCATCTATCTTTGAAATGCAATTAGTCATGAGAATATCTTGATTTTGTGATTTCCGAAATTGGGAAACATATTACAACAATTTGCTGTGAATACAAAACACTGTAATAATCTATCCAAAATACAAAATACCGATAATTGGAAGTCATAACTGTTTTGATCACTCTGGTTGTATTGTCAATAAATTTGTGAACTACACTGAGTGACAACCTAGGTTGACCGCATTGTTGGAAAATAAAGGATTCATAAAACACATAAACACAACAACAATTGCAACACATCTTTGACTCTCGAATTGGCAAGACAAAATATGGAACATAACATCCCTGCAAAAACACTTTCAACTTGCCAATCTCCCTCTGCAATGGTTCCTCATCGTTTTTGTTAATAAGATTGCATAAAAAAGTCAACCTTGCATCAAAATACAAGAAAATATAATAAAGTAAGGTCACACGGAAAAGAAACATACTTTGGATAGGTGACGATAAATAAGGTAACATGGTATAGTTTTTAAGTTGAAAATGGTAGGAAAAATAAGCAAAATAGGTACAAAATGGTGCCAATTTCACATCCCAACAACATCTATGAGGGACTGCAGGAACCTGGACAGTTATGCAGTAATGAAGGAGATGTATATCCTACACTTTCACTATTATATTCAACATATTGTTACTTCTGGTCATTCATAAAAGAAAAATGAGTTATACCCCTATTCTACCTGGTAAATCTATTATTCTCGAACATTTAATAGAACCATAAAATAGAAAACAAACAATTCATCACATAATGCACAAATGCAGTCAATAAGCCAAACTAAATACTTTTATTATCATTGTGAAGTATTCATTACAATCCCAACTTCCGCGACTCACTAGCCTAATAAATCAACTCCTTACAACAAAAACATACATAAAGTTAAGTATATCTATTAGATACCATCCTAAAACAGTTCTTTCACATCACGACTTTATCTATTTATAATTTAGCATTTTAGGCACAAATCGAACCAAAAACCCTTTTTTACTATGGGTTGTAAATAATACCATGGTAAAAAAACATAAAACCTAAGCCTATAGGCTTTTCTTATTCTCCACATTCCCACGTGCTAACCCTTGGTCTACCTTCCTACATTGTACCCTTATGTGTGGTGCTTCTTTACACATAACCCAAATCTTGTATTCAAAATTCTACGCCAACATCTATGTTCTCTAGGTATTGTGCCTATACACAATATATGTGAACCAAAAGTAGTGCATCATATATGTATGTGTTAGGAAAAATACTGAGAGGGGTGGGGGGTAAATTAGTATTTTAATTTACTTCAAACTTTCAATTTCTTATTCAGAATTTTGTATGCTATTGTTCTTCATGCAACCAACGTATGTACACAACTTTAGTGAATGTAAACAATGTATATCCAGTTTACTTAATTTTTCATAACATTCATTATTAAGTTAACTTAACCATTGCATTATTAATTCATTAGCCATCATGTATGCAGTAAAGAATAGATAAGTCACAACACATGAGAAAAACACATAGAACACCAAGATTTTAGGTGAAAACCCAATGTGGAAGAAAACCACTGTTGTCGCTGTCTCTGTTTTCTTTGTTATTATAAAATTTTCATTACATTTAGTACTAGTGTAGACTCTTACTAGTATGCAGGCACCCACCTGCAGGAGGCTACAACCTCCACTTGTTCTCTAGCACCCACTGGAAGGGAGCTACAACCTCCCGATCTTGTTTACCGGCTCCTACCGGAAGGGAGCTCCTACTCCCACACTGAAGGCTACAACCCTCAACACCTTGTGGACCTTGTTTAAGAATGTTTTGCACTGGATCCACTTGTCAACCAATCATCAAAAAATACATGCCACTTTTCATCAAATTTTTCATATTAGACCCACACCAATAATAAGCCCAAACCAAATATGCCAAACTGAAATATTGAGTCATAAAAACTGAATCACTGTAAACCAACTGAATATCTAAAGCATATAGCTACTGAATATAGAAATCAACCAGGAAAAATGAACTTCATAATATATACGCGACTGTTCTTAAGAGAACCTGCATATATACATGCTTCCTCTACATAAAACCTGCTCACTGATCTCAGATTTATGAACACTGAATTATTTACTTCGAACCACTCACTGAATCAAGTATTGAACCAATCACAGATCACTGTACCAATCATAGATCATTGTACCAATCATAGATCAACACACGTATCATCATAACCAATTATTCCAAGACACTATATACCCTATCAACACAATCAACACTGTCAAACACTATTTTATCAAGATAGAGACATCATCGACAGACAACAACAACTATAATAGAACAATCATCATTAAGAAACAATGCAAAACCTAAACAAATACAACTTAGGATATATACGTGACAATTATTAAGCATATTTGTGTATATATGTGCTTATCATGTACAACACCTATGTACAGATCTCAACCTAAATCTCAGAATATATACATGACTATCTAGAAACAAATCTGCATACGTACACAAATTTTTAGAGGAAAATCAACATATAGATCTTAAATTACTGAAGAAAATCTTCACCGAAAACAAAAATCACATGCTACAACTTTCACTGTCACATATTCAAATCATAACATCATTACAACCACATATCTATCATTGGTAACTATAAGCATAAATAGATCAAGCAAATGTATTCATTAGCCTTTACTACACTTTCAGATCTATTAGATATGAACCATCTCCTTGCTCCTTGGTGCACACCCATTTTAGATCAAATCAGATATGAATAACTCATTTACTTGCACAAATAGAACCTTGATCCACATCCCCTTATATTGTTTTTTTTTCCTTAGCCAATACGTTAGGTAAATCCTTTGGTAACATCGTTAGTATTTGTTGACATAATCAAATTGTTGACGATGCTAGATCCGCCAACATCAGGGGATCACCCTGGTATGAAGTCCCAACTAGACCTCAACTGTTTGGTGTGGGAGTCCCATCTGGTACGATGGCCCAGTTGCCATTATCTTAAGGATTTGCCTCAAATCTTGCTTGTCATCACAAGAGAGTGGTTTGCTTTGTCTTTGAGAAGTGAGGTTTGTGTGCCTGGTGAGTGTAAGTGTCACTTGTGTCAATAGTTCTTTCACTGTCAAGGGAGATGATGAGAGTGAATTCCAGGTCGATTGGGAGCAGTCCCAACACTGTTATGAACACACAACACAATAGGATATACACAACTTCCAACGGAGTAGTCAACACAGATGCGACAATCACAACACACAAGGGAAGATAACACATATAACACTGAACAGATTAGTCCACACGAGTGCAATGGTAGTTTACAAAAAGTTCCATGTGAAAGGTCTCTCTGATGTCTAGGAGAGTAGTCTACATGGACGGGACAACGTGAACAACATATACAACACATTCACATTAACAAATTATGCATTACAACAAGTAAACTAGTTCAAATGTAGAACACAGGTTAAAGCAACATGCATCACAAGTGTTAAAGATTAGTCATACAATAATTACAATACATGTGTGAAAACATGATGGCCTGGTAGCAGGCTTCTGAATTAAGTGAAAGTCCCAAGACAAATTGTTACACCATATATCACAAACCCCATGTGGGAGGAGTTGGAGCCACTAATTACTCCTTAAAGGAAAGATTACAGACTCTCTTGGCTATGTGGGAGGAGTTGAGGTGAAAAGTCCTTTGCATGTACAAATGAGGGGGTATTTATAGCCAAGGGTGAAAAATAACCCTTGTGGCTATTTGACTACCCTCATAACTATTTGAATTCCATGACTTTTCAACTTTACATGACTCTTTGTACAACAACTGGGTCTCTTGGACTTCCACGTTATATTACATTGATTGACAACATAGCCCATAATGGAGATGTGAGCGACATGACTCATGACATGGCTCGACATGATAGTGCTGGTACATTCATGCTGCTATTGGAGTGCATGTCGAGCTATAGTGCTGCTGGGTGATGGATGTCATCATGGTGTATCACAGCTTCACCTCTGCATGGTAAAGTGTGTGGAGTCTTCGATGGTCTTCGGTTCGCTTGATGATGCTTAGGCATGTTTCTCCTTGCTTTCATATTTGAAGGCTTGGTAGGCTCATCCATTAACGCAAAGTTGCATGTTCGTCCGTTCGTGAGCACACCTTGTATGTTTTCTTGTCCGTTCGTTTGTGAACATACCTTTGCATGATCATCCTTTCACGAGCACATCTCTTTGCATGCATCGTTTGTTCGTCCATTGGTGAACCTTTCCTTCTGCATGTGCTCCCTTCATTCATCCCATTCGTCATCTTGCCATGTTTCTTGGTGTACCTATACCTGTAGTCACTTATGATGAGATGACATAAAATCCAAAAAATCCTAGTCTATCATGACACATGATCATTTCGAATGCAGGTGACCGTGAGATGCAACAAGGTTGTGAAGCAGGATGATGGCTCTGGGCACTGTTGATGAAAACTGTGGAAGAGTCATTTAGTGATGAAGATGGGCAATCCAAGTCGACAATGACTACTTGTGAGGTCTGGCTCGACTAGAATGCAAAAATTGCGCAAATTTTGGGAGGGACAGTTCGAGCTGCAGGAAGGCAAGGTAGGCAGGATTTGTGCAGTTTCCTGAACAAGCAGGCAACAGGGTTTGGAAGGCCAAATTTGTGCACTTTTTTAGAGGAACATGTCGGGCTACAAGGAGGGCCAGCAGGTAGAGATTGCATAGTTTTTGAGAGAACTGCCCAGGAGCCTAGCAGCCAAAACCCCGTAATTCCTAGAGGGAACTGGTAGTTGGCTACAAGGGTCACTAGTAGCCAAAACCATGCAATTCCCAGAGGGAACTGGCAGTTAGCTGTTGGGGTCACTAGCAAATGAAATTAAACAATTGCCAAAGGGAATTGGTAGTTGGCTGCTGGGGTCACTGGCAGTAGAAACTATGCAATTCTTGGAGGGAACTGGTAGTTGGCTGCCGGGTCACTTGCAACAGAAACTGCACAATTCCTAGAGGGAGCTGGTATTCTGCTGCTAGGAGCTCCTAGCATAGGAAATTGCACTGAGGCTAGGAGCTTGACCTGCTGATCATATCTGCATAATTTCTAACCTGAGAAGACTGCTGGGCATCAAAAGGGCTGCTCATGAAAACTGCGCAATTTCTTCGATGAGAAACCGGTTGACTGCTAGGATGATTGACTGGGAAAATTGCACAATTTTATGAGGGAGATAGGGATAAGCACTTGGTGTCTGTCTAGCATGTCTTCTCAATTTCATCAGTCAGTTGAGCGAGTAAGGTCAGTGGCCTCTGCATAATTTTTGAGGGGATTTGTCCTGGGATGAGTACTGGGTCTGACTATCCGAGCGATCAGTATGAAAGTGGATTGAATTGATTATGGGCAACCCAAATTGAAAAGACTTGCTTGATGCTTCTATGGTGTTCTGGTTGATAGTTGATCGAGTCGATGGAGGGGTGATGGTCCGATTGTCAAAGGGGAGTCTGGTCATTAGAACTTCATCAAATATGACTAAGTGTGTGAATGATCAAAATATGCATAGGTGATCATGCAAATACACATTCTCATGACTCAACAATGAAACGAATCAAACCATCCATACACACATGTTCAACATGACTGACCAAAGGTGCAAGTGACAAGTGCAACACTCACGATTAACCGTTCATTGATTGAGACGAAGCTTGTGCGACAGTGAATGTGACTTCATGTGTGAGTGCAACAGATGCTTTCGTAGCGAACACAACAAGCACATACGAAACGAACACTTTGAACATAACCAAAACATGGTCACAAGCATGAATTAGATACCAGCATGTCAAAACTTGAATGAAATGAACAAGAAAGGTGGATGCAAGGACTCACACGAGCCCACAGAGTGAACCTGAGTGTGTGCACTCATCAAGTGAAGCTCTTAAGGGAGGCTCTAAAATTGGGTGTAGGCCAAAATTTTGGAGGGTGGTTGTAGTCGCTACAACACTTGGCGACACACTGATAGAACTCCAACTTCTCTATTTTAGTTCATTGCTAGCATAGGGCCTTGGTCTTTTGGGGAGTATTGAATCACTGTGTTGGTTACTTCGGCTTCCCCACTTACCCCATGGACATACATGGTCCACCCTTTGACAACTCAGTCGAACACAATCAAAAGTTCAACTTGATCTCAGTGTTTCGAATTCGGGAAGGGTAGTTTAGCTCACGAGTTGAAGATTTTTAGAGTATAAGTTTTCATTTCTGGTGTTTCTCCGCTACCAATAGGCCTAGATAGTACCCTGGTGGAGTCACGTAGGAACACACAGATTTATCCACTGCCAGCGAGCCTGGAAAATACCCTGGTGGAGTTGCATGCTTCACCTCTCTTTGCAGGAAGCCTTTCTCTTCTTTTACCTTTGTATTTTTCGAGAGGACTGTGCGTAGGCACTTATTTATTTTTGGGTTGGAAGAGGGATCATGACTTATTGAGAGAAGAATAGGTTGTTCCTTTAGAGAATCATGTATGACCTATGTGATAGGTTTGCTTGTTTAGATTTTCCCCTTCTTTGTTTCTACTAGTTGGATGAGCTTGAACATACAGAGTAGAAGGATGAGTATATGCATGGGGCTTCCTAATGGGGACACAAGACTAGCCAAGTGCTAAGTGTCACACGTCTCTTCAAATTTCATCCACATACTCTATTCAAAATCCAAAACGTTGCAGTTGCAAACACTTATTTCTGGAAAAAAAAAGAAGTAATATACCAAGAAAACAAAATAAACGCAAACAAAAATAGTAAGCAAATCAAACAAAGCGAAAACAACAACAAGCAAGTAAAGCAACCAAGTTAGCATGCAAACAATCATGTAAACCAGAAAGAAAAGACAAGCGAAAAAACAAAAACTACCCCTACTCCTATGTTAAACGTTCGGGGTTACGTGAAATGAAATTTCCATGGAAGCCACTGTAGGCGTACCAACATGTAGTCACAGAGATACGAGTGATTAAAATAGATAAAAAATAATGTGCAATAGAAAATGAAAAACCTTGAAAAACTTGCACACGAGAGAGAAGGTCTTGCTTGTGGGTGGAAGAATGTGTCACAACCACCCAACACACATGCTTACCTCTTCCACAACTACCTTTTTTCAACAAACCTTGGAGGCCTCTTGCGAGTGTGTGTTGTTCTGAACCAAGTTTCTTAGTGAGTGTGAGGAAGGACTACTTGTTACCTGCAACAAGACTTGCCTAGTAAGATTGTTCCAACCATTCATTGATTGGATCATAAAATTCGTGATGGATGTTCTGAAAGATTCGCGATCTTTCAGTAGATGGATTCCTAATCCGAGAGAGGGGATCATGATGGGAATCTGATACAGATAGATAGATCTGGTCATTTTCATCAGCCATGTCAAGATAGTGAGGGCCTACCATAGCCATCAGTGTAGGCCGAAGTGCCTCACTTTCTTGATAGAAGTATAAGAAGAAAGATGTTACATAGTGAAGATAATAGTGCATGAAGCGTCTGTCATTGGATGTATTGTTGTTAAAATGATAAACTACATGACAACCACCCAAGATAGAAGAGAAATCAGACCAGTTGGTAGAGATGCCAGATTCCCAGTTTGATATGAACAAATAAACCTTTTGAACAATTGTACGAATGATCTAAATGATGGAACCAAGTTCGTTGTGCACTAGGCATGATAAAACACCAACCTGCAATTGGTGAAAAAGTGTGCAGGCATCATGGTCATCACAGAAATGTAGAAAGGATGCTAGCACTGTGAATGTGTGAAACAGGTTGGGGTGTGGCGAAATGAGAGTAACTTGATTCTGCGATAGGTTGTGCACTCATCATCACATAGGGAGATTGTTGGTGTGATGAGTGGGTAGACTTGATGTGCAAAATTTGAAAAAAGACAAAGGAGTTGATTATGAGAGAGAACATCTGATAAGTGTGATTTTGGATAGAGATGATCAACTTCACTGTCCCATGATTGGATGAGGGATGGACACTCCCAACCCAAACTAGATGTAAGAGAGGTGCATGAAGACAAACATGTTGTAATAGACTCATGGATTCGATCATTAACGAAAATATGAAATTTTGAAATATCATACCTTGAACGGTAAATAGTCTTTACATAGGGATCCACGTCAAGTGCATCCATTCAGATAGATAGATTGTGCATGAGAAACGAGATCTGATTTGGTTTGAAGGGCTTACCAGAGTCGCAAGGTCCTGACATAACCATCAATGGATGTTGAAGTGCCTCGACTCCCTGGCATGTCCCAAAACTTTCCAGAATTGAAAAATTGCATTTTGGGATGTGAATTAGATCATGCATGGCTTAAAGATGGCTATTGTTGCTGATTTCAAATATACTCTTAGGATGACATCCATATTTGTCACAGGCTTCATCAAAATTTTCAACAAGCTGACTTGATGAGCTGTCTTCATGCAACACACAAGATGATGACGGGTGGGAAGAGTCTTATGCGTTGAAACTATTTTCATCATGGACAACCTTATTGCCTTGTGTTGATCGAGGATATAACTTAGAAGATGAAGAAGCAAGAGAATGTGAAGTGTCTTTAACGCATGTTGATGCGCTGTGAATGATAGATCACACTGACAAGTGAGGTGTAGAGAAAGCTTCGATATGGATGTCTTCTTTGACCGATGCACATTTCAGATCTGAGTTAGAGTGTACATGAGATGAAAATAGATCATATGATGTGCTTGGGTGTTCATCACAACATACGAAAGCATGGGGGTGATGACAACCCAAGACTAGAGGTTGATTGAAAGAATTGATTGTGCATGATGTTTCACCAAGATTGACTGATCGAGGATCGATCAAGAATGGAAGCTAAATGTTTTGAGAGGGATTGATTTTGTCTTCACCATCCCGCTCCTCTACTTGTATGATGAGACTACCCTTCTCATGAATGTAACTTGAGCCAACATCTCAACAATCAAGAGAATGCGCGCAACTTGCTTGAGAAGTAGATTTCTCAAGCGAGTCATCGTGCAAGGAGTCATGACTTGTAGATGATGGAGGATGGAAGAGATGTAGATTAGACTCAAGATTTGGGTTAGGAATGGTGATTTCCTCTTGTGGAATGGAGGGATGAGTTTTTTCCATAGGCTTTCCTGACCATTCTGGAATTTCTTCCTTTGGGGCGAGAGACAAATGAGCAGATGGATTGGGAACATGCTGCATAGATTTCTCAACTTTGAAACTGTTGCGAGGGGGCACCCTTTTCGAGACATAAGGTATCTCATGATTCACGAGAGTTGAGGAAGAAGGGAAATCGGGAAGTTCACCGTTTCGGGAGACATGAACCAAGAATTTTAACTCTTGACTCATGAAGTCAAGGTCCACAAACTGCTAAGGAATTTCGTGACATAGGTGAAGGAAGTGGGTAGCAAAGTCCTCAACAGATTTGCCAAGATTCATTCTTAAATGAGAGATTCTTTCATAGACATCTTGGTGGTCACACTCATCGAAGGCTTGATGGAGCTCTGTGACGAAAGTGAGAAGGGAATGGACAAAAGCAGGTGGTAGGATATGACACCATTGATTAGCACGACCTTCAAGGGTGAGGAAGAAGAGTATGCAAACAAGCTCATCACTATTGATTTCGTGAGATTCACAGAAATGAAGAAAATCAGAAATGTGCTCAGTTACGAATGTTCTCTCCTCACTGTCAAACTTTAACAAGGACAAGTGATTGAGAAGCTCATCCGAGATTGATAACTGATTTAGGGAGAGATGAGAGAAACACCTCGGGAGCATGAATCATGTAATATTCATTGGGTAAGATATTCAACCCAGATGTATAGGCTCAACTTGTCATTTGGCCCTCCTTTTAGAGCCAAAATGTTGACAGTGTTAGATCCCCCAACATCAGGGGATAACCCTGGTATGAAGTCCCAATTAGACATCACACCATTGGTGTGGGAGTCCCATCTGGTATCATGGACGAGTTGCCATTATCTTAAGGATTTGCCTCAACTCTTTCTTGTCCACACAAGAGAGTGGTTTGCTTTGTCTTCGAGAAGTGAGGTTTGCTTTCCTAATGAGTGCAGTGTCACTTGTGTTAATGGTTCTTTCACTGTCGAGGGAGAGGGTGAGAGTGAGTTCCAGGTTGATTGGGAATAGTCCCAACACTGATAGGAACACACAACACAACAGGACATACACAACTTCCAGCGGAGTAGTCCACACGGATGCGACAGTCACAACACACAAGGGAAGATAACACGTATAACACTCCGCAGATTAGTCCACACGAGTGCAACAATAGTTTACAACATGTTCTATGTGAAAGGTCTGTGTGATGTTTGGGATAGTAGTCTACACATGCGAGACAACGTTAACAACATATACAACACATTCACATTAACAAATTATGCATTGCAACAAGTGAAATAGTTCAAATGTAGAAAACATGTTAAAGCAACATGCATCACAAGTGTTAAAGATTAGCCTTACAACAGTTGCAATACATCTGTGAAAATGTGTTGGCCTAGTAGTAGGCTTTTGAATTAAGTGAAAGTCCCAAGACACATTGTTACACCATATATCACTAACCCCGTGTGAGAGGCATTAAATCCACTACTTACTCCTCAAAGGAAAGATTACATACTCTCTTGGCTATGTGGGAGGAGTTGAGGTGAAAAGTCATTTGCATGTACAAATGAGGGAGTATTTATAGCCAAGGGTGAAAACTGACCCTTGTGGCTATTCGACTACCCTCATGACTATTTGACTTCCATGACTTTTCGACTTCACATGACTCTTCATACAACAAGTGGGTCTCTTGGAATTCCATGTTACATTACATTAATTGACAACATAGCCCATAGTGGAGATGTGGGCAACATGACCCATGACATGGCTCGACATGATAGTGCTGGTACATTCATGCTACTGCTAGAGTGCATGTCAAGCTACAGTGCTGTTGGGTGATGGATGTCTTCATGGTGTATCACAGCTTCACCTCTGCATGGCAAAGTGCGTTAAGTCTTCGATGATCTTTGGTTTGCTTGATGATGCTTAGGCATGTTTCTCCTTGCTTGCATGTTGGAAGTCTTGACAGGCTCATCTGTTCGCAAAATGTGTATGTTCATCCATTCGTCCCTTCGTGAGCACACCTTGCATGTTTGCTCATCCATCCGTCCGTGAACATATTTTTGCATGATCATCCTTTCGCGAGCACATCCCTTCACATGCATTGTTCATTCATCCATTGATGAACCTATCCTTCTGCATGTGCTCCCTTCATTCATCCCATTCAATGTTTTTCCATGTTTTTAGGTGTACCTATACCTACAGTCACTCATGACGAAACGACATCAAATCCAAAACCTCCTAGTTTACCATGATACATGATCATTTCAGATGCAGGTGACCGGGAGAGGTAGCAAGGTTGTGAAGTGGGATTATGGCTCCATGCATTGCTGATGAAAATTGTGCAAGACTCACTAAGTGATGAAGATGGGCAATCCAAGTCGACAGTGACTATTTGCAAGGTCTAGCTCGGCTGGAAGGAAAAACTGCGCAAATTTTCGGAGGGATAGTCTGGGTTGCAGGAAGTCAAGGTAGGCACGATCTGCATAGTTTCTAAAATGAGCAGGAAATAGGGGTTAGAAGGCCCAATTTTCACAATTTTCTGGAGGAACAGGCCAAGCTGTAAGGAGGGTCAGAAGGCAGAGATTGCACATTTTTTGGGAGGAACTGCCCGGGAGCCTGGTAGCCAAAACTGTGCAATTCCCAGGGGGAACTGGCAGTTTGCTGCTGGGGTCACTGGCGGCCAAAATTGCACAATTCCTAGAGGGAGCTAATAGTTGGTTGCTAGGGTCACTGGCATCCAAAATTGTGAAATTCCCAGAGGGAATCAGTAGTTGGCTGCCGGGGTCACTAGTAGTAGAAACTGCACAATTCTTGGAGGGAACTGGCAGTCTGCTACTGGGAGTTGCTCATAGAGGAAACTGCATTGAGGCTGGGAGGCAGGCCTACTGATCATCTCTGTGCAATTTATGATCTGAGCAGAATGTTGGGCAGTAGAATGTCTGCTCATGAAAACTGTGCAATTTATTGGATGAGTAGCCAGTCGACCACTGAGATGACTGACTAGGAAAATTGCGCAATTTTCTGAGGGAGACAGGGATAGGAACTTGGTGTCTGTCTGGCCTGTCTACTCAATTTCCTCAGTCAGCCGAGTTCGTAAGGTTAGTGGCCTCTGCATAATTTTTGAGGGGAGTCAGTCCTAGGGTGACTGCTAGGTCTGACTATCCGAGTGGTCAGTATGAAAGTGGATTGAATTGCTTACGGGCATCACAACTTGAAAAGACTTGCTTGATGCTTCTGCGTTGTTTTGGTTGACAGTCGATCGAGTCAATGGAAGGGTGATGGTACGATTGTCAGAGGGGAGTCTAGTCATCAGAACTTCAGAAAAAATGACTAAGTGTGTGAACGGTCGAGATGCATAGGTGATCATGCAAACAAACACTCTCATGACTCGATGACGAAATGACTCAAACCATCTAGACACACATGTTCAACATGACTGATCGATGGTGCAAGTGACAAACACGACACTCGCAATTTACCATTCATTGATTAAGATGACCTTTGCGTGACAGTGAATGTGACTTCGTGTGTGAGTGCGACAGATGCTTTTGTAGCGAACACAACAAGCACATATGAAGCAAAGACTTTGAGCATAACCAACATGGTTGCAAACATGAGTTAGACACAAAAATGTAGAAATTTGAATGACATGAACAGTCAAGGTGGATGCAAGGACTCAAACGAGCTCATGGAGTGAACCTGAGTGTGTGCAGTCATCAAGTGAAACTATCAAGGGAGGCTCTGAAATTGGGTGCAAACCAAAATTTTGGAGGGTGTTTGTAGCTGCTACAACACAAATGAATGTTACTGCCTCAATTACTATGGTCCAATACCATGGTAATGATCGCTGGTATCAAAATTTCCATGGTTTGGATTATGTACATGACCTTTACTCACAGGACATGCGTATCTACGTGACCCTTCTTCACAGGAATCATGTATACTTTTTCAAACTTCACTTTTGTAATCCATCTTTCACTAAACTGTAATTTATTTATCCATAACATCTGTACCAATCTGCAAGAGTTCCACCATAATCATATTATCACAATGTTGACATCAAGTACATATTTTTCAAGTAGGTTTCCATAAAGGACAACACATTAGCCATAATGCCAACAATCTACCCCTTTGGACTTGATGGCAACCACTTTGGTGTTTAGACACCACCAGTAAACACACTTACAAACACCAAGTCTTCTTTCCAAACACAATATTCTCTCCAAACACCAATCTTCTCTCCTCCTTTGACATCATTGAAAAAGGGATAAATCAGGCTGAATGAAGTAATTCCCTTGTAGTGCTTATTTCTACAGGTATGATCTGCTGAATATGAATAATGAAATCCGTATACTAGCCATTCTCCTCTAAGAATATGCTAAATCTTATGAATATATTCAATAGAGTACAAGACTTTTATGACTCAACCAAATATGGCCTTCCCTAACACATATGAATCCATTCTCCATGACTACATCAAACACCCAACATATTGGGTTTACATATTGGACTCAAATTTTACAACAATGTCCCAATTATAGCACGACTTAATCAAAATAGCCCATACATGACTAAATTTTACAATGATTTACAACATGGGTCTTTTCATTACCTTTACGTAAGGGGACATATATGACACTTATAACCAACAACATGAACCTCAGTTAGGTAGCAAGACCACTGTAGTTATTAGCAACCACCATGCACCATATAGGAGTCTGTAACATAGAAATAACATAGATACCATGAGAACATCCTCAATTTGTTAGACAACACAGTATAGGCATCAATCTCTCCTCATCAAGTGTATTAAGAGGTATCAACAATCAATAATATAATTGCAGCATAAGAAACTGAAGCATTCTGACACAATGACAATAACGTAAGTATATTTAATAGTAATAATAGTAACAATCATAGAGCAATAATGATATGTACTCATCATAAACCCATCATGCAACAAGGAGTGCTCAAAAATCATAATTCCAACAATGGATCATTAGAACCATAGTAGATGATACCCCATAACCCTGTGCCAATATTTCATCATCAAATATGATCATATTATCAATAAGAAAATGTACCAAAGAACCATTTCAATCAACAGTAATAACATTTTGCAATAACCATAGACTCATCATGTACCAACTTTATATCATTAAAATAATGTAATAAATCAATGCCAAAACCAAAATTCCAACTATGAAATGAAGGAACCATATGAGAAGCTCCCCCTAATTTTGTGCCACTTCTTTTGATTACAAAGAGGTATACATGATTGTCTAAATAAAAACCCGCGTATACATGTGACTGTCCTTCACAAGATTCACGTACAAAAATCAAGATGCTAATATTTACAGCCTCAACTCCCCTTGAACATGACATACCTGTTAGAGCAATTAACATAGTGAAGATGCATGAATAATTCCTAATTTATGTTTGAGATATTCAAAGGAATCACATGGAAGAGGCTTGGTAAATAGATCTACAACTTGTTCCTTTGAAGGAACACATTCCAACTTGAATTTTTTCTCAAGAGATTTCTCTCTAATAGAATGGTATTTAGTTGGGATGTGCTTAGTTTTTGAGTGCATGACAAGATTCTTAGAGATACTTATGGCACTAGTATTTTCACAAAGAATAGGTACAGGTTGAGGATAAGTGATTTCAATGTCCTGCAATGTTTGAATCATCCATAGTAGTTGAGTACAATAAGAGGCAACAATAACATATTCTGCTCAGCTGCTCAGTAGTAGAACTTTGTTTCTTATTGGACCAAGAAACTAAGCGAGGTCCCAAATATAATGCTCCCCCACTAGTACTTTTGCGGTCATCAATATTACCTACCTAGTTTGCATCTGTGTAAGCATTTTGGGATACCATAGACCAAAATATTATGTGCCTTAAAGATACTTGAATATTCTCTTGACTTCTTTGAGATGAGTTTCCTTGGGATTTTCTTGGAATTGTCCAACTATCCAAACAAAATGCATTTTGGCCAAGATTGCATCCTATTATCATTGGTGTGAACACATGTTTACAACCTTCCATTCCATACTTTTTCATAATATGTTTGAGATACTTGGTTTGAGAAAGAAAGATACCATATTTTGTTTGATGAACTTGAAGACCAAGACAGAATGTGAGCTCACCAAGTAAAGACATTTCAAATTCCTGTTGCATAGCTGAAGCAAATCCTTGACTCATAGATTCAATATTGATCCCAAATATGACGTCATCAACATAAACCACTACCACCAAAAGTTTGTCTTTGTCATATTTGATAAACAAATTGTTGTCTGCAGATCCTTTCTTGAACCCTTGTTGCCGAAGATACATGTCAAGACGATAATACTATGCATGAGGAGACCATTTTAACTCACATAATGAATTTTTAAGTTTTCAAACAATATTTATATCATTGCCAAGTATGAATCCTTCAGGTTGTTCAATGTAAACTTCTTCTTCTAGGCCCCCAATTAAAAATGCAGATTTAACATCCATTTGATATACTTTAAAATTACAAAATCTGAAAAATGCAAGAAACATTGTTATGGCTTCAAGTCTAGCTACAAGTGAAAATGTCTCTTCAAATTATATTCCTTCCCATTGAGCATAGCCTTTGCATACAAGTCTTGCTCTGTTTTGAATTATCTCTCCATTTTCATTTAGTTTATTCTTAAGCACCCACTTTGTCCCAATCACATTTTTATTATGAAGCCTTGGTACTATTTCTAATGTATGGTTCTTTTCTATTTGATCAAGTTCTTCATGCATTTCCTTAACCCAACATTCACATTTTTAGATTCAATTGTGGATGATAAGGCTAAGTGACTAGATGATCCAACAAAATTTCTTCTAGTTTGTATTCCTGCTTCCTTATCACCTAAAATTTTTGGTTCAGGATAATTTTTCTAAACATACCTTAATGGGGTCTTTTCAACCATACTTGTATTTTCATTTCCTTCCTTTGATGCTTCTCTTTCTTCTTCTCCTACAATTTCTTGGATTTTAGTAGGGGGAGGTTCGTCATTTGCTTGTGCTTCCTTTTTAGTACCCATGGATGCTTCATCAATCACAACATCTATACTTCCAACAATATTTTGAAGACTTTTGTTATAACATTTATATCCTTTTCTTTTGGAAGAGTATCCAAGAAGGATTCCTTCATCAACTCTAGATTCAAATTTTCCAAGCTTAACATCATTTTTCTTTATGAAACATTTGCTTCCAAAGATTCTAAAGTGTTTAATAGTTGCAGGCTAACCATTCTAGAGTTCATATGGATTTTATCACTATTTACTTGAACATGAGCCTTGTTTAGTATATTCGTGGCTGTATTTACTGCTTCTCCCCAAAAGGTGTGAGGTGTTCCTGATTCATCAAGCATGGAACATGTCATTTGTTGAACTATTATGTTCATTCTTTCTGCCATTCCGATTTTTTGTAGAGTTTTAGCTATGGAAAACTATCTTTTGACACCATGTTCACAAAAATTGAAAAATTCATCTGATATAAACTCTCCTCCTCTATCAAATCTAAGACATTTGATTTTTAGAACCAATTGATTTTCTACCAAAGCCTTGAATATTTTAAACTTTTCAAATCCTCATATTTATACTTTAGTAAACCAACCCAACACATTTTTGTAAAGTCATCAATCAATAACATGAAGTATTGTTCACCATGGGGAGACTACTTTCTCATAGGTCCACATAAATCAGCGTGAACAAGTTCAAGGGGTTTACTTGAAGTACCTTCTTTAGCTTTAAACTGAACTCTGGATTGCTTACCAAATTGACATGATTTGCAAATGCTATTTTTATGTGGAGAAATTTTGGGAAAGTCACGAACTGCTCCCATCTTGCTTGATTTGTATAGTTGAGAAAAACTAAGGTGTCCCAATCTCTTGTGCCAAATCCATCTTTCTTCAGATTTGCTCAAAAAGCAACACTCTTTTCTGCCTTCTGGGATATAGACATTGCCTGGAGTTATGGTTCCTTTGACTATGATCTTACCCATGTCTAAATTTCTTACCACACAATTTTTGATATGAAAATAACTTCATGCCCCTGATCGCACATTTGACTAACAATTAACAAGTTATGTCTTAGCCCATCAACAAATAATACATTCTCAGCCTTGACCTTTTCTTTTAAAAACACAAATCCTTTTCCTTAATGGTGGCACGTGATTTATTACGAAAATTCACATTCTTTTCTTTCTTAATTTCATTAAAATAAACGAACTTATCTTTGTCACTTGTCATATGCTTCAAACACCCGCTGTCAATGTACTATAGATTCTCTTGATCTCCCGCATACAATGCTAGAAGAAAATTTTCAGAAGAAGTAATTTTGTTTCTTCCATACCTTGGGTGGTATTGTATTTTGTTTATGTTGATAATATCACTTCATCATGCTTCTGGATTCAGTTTCTTCATGACTAGAGTTGCAAACAAAACATTCAATTTCATTCTGAAGAGGTGAGAAAAAATTATAAGAATTTTTATTTGTCCTGATTGTATTATGTTGTTTTCTTGCTTCTCTAGTCATAATCATTTTATAAGCAACACAATGAACTACTTTCTAACAAAAGTTGTGACAAGTGAAGCATTGTCCATTGAAGTAAGAATATCTGGTAGTATAATACCTTTTTGAGTAGCTTTCTCTTTATTCATGGAAAGGCTGTTTAACATGAGAAAGATTTGATCCTTCATTCTTTTATTGAGTCTTACAATTATGATGATTGATTCGTTTTACCGCATTGGCCTAGATTTTTATACCCATTTCAGAAGATTCCATAGGTTTTTATGTTTCACCATTTTGGTTTGGATTGTATCCAAGACCTATTTTGATTAGAGGAGAATATTGCACTTTAATAATTTCTTCTAAAGTTTCAGATCCTTTAGAAAATATAAGATTTAGAGCCTTTTTTTTCTCAAGTTCCTTTCTTAGACCCACAATTTCAAGCTCTAAGTTTTTACAATGTCTTTCCTTTTCTTGTACTTGTTTCTTCAAGGTTTCTTCTATTAATTTAGCCTCTTCTAGACATATCTTCAACTTAGTCATTTCTTCAACAAGGGTGTTTTCTTTGTACATAATAACTTTTAGAGCATCCACAAATACATCATCTTTAGACTTATCTACACATTGTTCTTTGAATGCCATAAGTAATTAACAATCTTGATCTGATTCATCATCCTCATTATAGGAATAATAGTCATTGTCTTCATGAGTATAATTTTTTTTCTTGCTAGTGAAACCTCTTTCAACATTATTCTTTCAAACATTATTTTCATGATTTTATTTATAAGGACACTTAGCAGCATAATGACTGTTGAAAATGTAGCAAGAAAATCTCAGTTTGGATTTGCCTTAATCAAACTAGGTGACATGAGTAAAAATCTTGGAGGTATTTAAATGAGGTGGTATGGCACTTGTTACTCAATTAACTCGGTTAATTCGAGTTGGAGGGCTTGAGTTCAATTAAGCATGAGTGATTTCTAATTTGTAGTAATCTAATTCAGTTATATTAAGTTGTGTTTAGTTAAACTAGTTCCAACTGTCGGAGGAACTAGTTCCAATTGTTCATTTAATTCAGTGATCATCTAGTTGACTGATCAATCAACCCAAAATAGCTAATGCATGCAGAGAATTTGAGTTACCTAGTTGAGGTGGAGATTCCAAGGTAATGTAACATCAATTGTATACTATTATGGAGTGTACAAGTGTTGCATGCAACTTGATGATCAACCTAAGGTTGCACAATCCATTTTGGAGAAATTCCTAAATATCAGGGGCCTAATTTCTCAAAGAATTATGAACGGAAATAAGGGCTCAAGAAGAGGCATATATTGACTACGTCTAGGTCAAAGATTCTCAGTGAGTAGAGAGATAGGTTATTCACTTGGAGGGTGTGCTCAGTTGATCAAAGTAATTGCAATACATCTCTATTCATCATAATAATGCAATCATGTATTGGGGTTTTTATCACATTGCTTTCGTCGAGAAAAAATACTGTGTGCATGTGTGTTATTTCTCATTGCATGTTTGTGATTGATGTTCTAAATTGTGAATTACTTTTTACAAAGCAATAGAGTAGGTTTGTGTCTTGTGATTTTGATTAAAACTTCATGAGAAATTTCAAAATCTACATCATAATTTCTACATGGTATCAGAGTAGGATTCATATTAGAGCAATAATTTCAAAGTTGTTTCTTAAGAGATTGGAATTTCAGTTAAGTGTATCAAAATTTCTTTAGAGTTGGGAAGATGAGCTTTAACAAGTTGATGCTAGAGTATGCCTTAGAAGGCATCTCTAATGTCATCACATGAAAGGGTCACATGGAGGTAGTATTGGATGACAATGGAATGCTATAATACATCAATAGAGATGTTGCAAAGCCAACGAAATTTGATTCCTAGAACCTAGCCCAATGGAAGAAAGATGTAGCCAAGGTGAGGAGAATAATATTGGAGGGAGTAGAGGAACACATTGTCACCAATATCCATGAGAAAGAAACTTATTATCCATTCTGTCAGGCACTGATAGATCCATTCCAGAATAAAAACAAACATATGAAACTAGCACTCAAGAATAAACTTCGAAATATCAAGATGCAGAAGAATGATGCTATGCAACAGTATCTAAGGAGGTTCACACAATTTCATGATGAGATTTCAAGAATTTGTGTCACTATTTCAAATAATGATTTGGTAAGCCTAGCCCTTCTAGGCCTTCCCAAAAGCGAGCATAACTACCAAGATTCAATGAACGGAAGGGAGAAACTACCAAATTGGGAACGCTTATGGTTTGATTTGGTATAGGAGGACATAAGGTGGAATACTATAGATGGGAATTCATCCAAGGGATAGGATGAAGAAAAATTTGCTTCGGTTGGAAAGGGAAAGAAGGAAAAAGGGAAGAAATCTCAAACCAAACTAGAACCCAACCAAAGGGACAAGAAGAAAGATTTGATCAAAATTAAATGCTTCCATTGTCATGAATTTAGGAACTATACCACAAAGTGTCCACACAAAAAGGAAAGCAAGATGACCTTAGTACGAGTAGCAGGTGAAGCCTTGGCTTCATAGTTCAGGCTTGAATTTACCATTATCACATGCATGACAAACACAATAATGGGGAATGTGTGGTACTTGGACTCTGGTGCCTCGTTCCACATGACAAGGTGTAGAGATTTTTTCAGTGACCTAGAGGAGAAATATCTTCAGATGCACATCGATATTGGGATGATAGAAGGTACAATGCGACTGGGATTGGTACAATCACCTTTCAAAGGGATTCAAGATCCCCTCTCATACTCAAAGATGTCATGTTCATCCTAGGCCTAAAGAAAAATCTTATCTCTGTTGCTGTTTTGGAAGAACCTAGTTATGATGTGATCTTCAACAAAGGAAAAGCATTCTCAAGACACATAGCCACGTGACGTGTGAAGAAAATCAGTGTTCATGTGAAGAACCTATATAAACTAGATGTGGAAGACTATGCTGCATTAACCACTAAAGCAAAGAAAGTGTAGGGACATGATGTCGATGAACTTTTGCATAGAAGACTTGGCCTTTTTCACCAGGGTGTCTTGAATATTATGCAACAAATAACCATTGGCCTCCCCAAAGGAGCACTTGAGAAGCAAGATGTATGCAAAGGATATACCTTGGGGGAGTACACAAAATCCACATTCCATGATCGAGACAACAAAGCACATGAAGTCTTGGAAAGAATCCACTCTGATGTCTCTGGACCTTTCTTGACAACCTCCATTTCCAGACATAAAAACTATGTTATATTTGTTGATGATTTATCAAGGAAGTGCTAGATCTTATTCATGCAGAAGAAATATGAGACATTCTCCAAGTTCATAGAATTCAAGGCACTGGTTGAGAAAGAAAGCAGCAAGAAGGTGAAGGTTCTCAGGAGCAATAATGGAGGTGAGTATGTGTTGAATGAATTTAAAAATTTCTGTGCGAAATAAGGCATTTGACGAGAGCTGACAACACCCCATAACCCACAACAAAATGGGGCAGCTGAGAGAAAGAACCATTGCATTGTGGGAGAAACAAGGGTGATGTTGTATGACCAAGGCCTACCTATGCATTTGTGGGCTAAGGCATGCAACACAAAAATCTATTTTCAGAATCAGAGTCCTCATTGGATTCTTGGCATGATTACACTAGAGGAGGATTTATTGGGGGGAAAGTTGGATGTGTCACACTTTAGGATTTTTGGAGCATCCATTTACTGCCATGTATCCAAAGAATCAAAGAAGAAGATTGAGCTGACAAGAAAATTGGGGGTATTTGTGGGTTACACATAAACTCCTCACAACTACTATGTGTACCTACAATCCCTTAGAATGAAACTTGTATGAAGGGATGTAAAGTTTGATGAGGAGAAAGTGATGCAGTGCTCTCTTGAGAGAGAGCTTCAGATCCCACCACAAGAGGATATTTTATCTCTAAAGGAGGAACCTCAGGAAGTCATGGAGTAGCCACAAATTGAGGAGCAGATAGTGGAGACAACCACTCAAGTAGAACCATCCAGAGAAGGTAGAAAAAGAACCAAGGAAGCTGAAAGACTTGTGTAAGATGCGAGGGAGAATGTGGTTTCTCCTTCAAATCAGTGCAAGGAGAGAAGGTCACTTGATCGGTACACTAGCTACATGGCTCTAATGACTGAGATTGTAGAGAATGAGCCATCCTCTTTCTAGGAAGCAGTAGATGAACCTATATGGGCTGATGCAATGGTGGAGGAATACAAATCCTTTGTACAGAACATTGTTTGGGAAGTGGTCCCAAGACCATCAGATAAACCAATTGTGGTTTCAATATGGATATTCAAGGTTAAACATGCATCATATGGAAGCATAGAGAAGTATAAGGCCAAATTTGTGGGCAAGGGGTACTCTCAAGCTGAGGAAATTCACTATGAGGAGACCTTTTCCCCTGTAGCAAGGTACTCATCCATTAGATCAATTACTGCACTGGATGCACAGATGGGGTGGAAGATCCACTAGATGGATGTAAAACCATTTCTCAATGGGGTTATTGAGGAGTAGGTGTACATCGAACAACAAGAAGGCTTTGAGACATTTGATCAGGAGTCTCATGTGTGTAGACTCAAGTGAGCATTGTATGATCTCAAACAAGCACCCCGTCCTTGGTACACCAAGACAAAAAACTATCTCAAGGGTTTGGGCTTCACCAAAAGTGAAGCGGATGAAAACCTCTATAATATCTTGGTAGAAGGTAAATTTCTTATTATTGTCTGATATGTTGATGATTTGATTTTAAATAGTGATGAGAAGTTGATCAGATTTTGCAAGGATGACCTTGCAAGGGAATTGAAATGAAGTACGCGGGTCTCATGTTGATCTTTGGTAGCATCGTATGTCCTCTAAGCCTCAAATTTTTCAAGGAGGTTAGGACACACGCATTCTAGAATACCCATAAATCATTTTGGAAAATTCCACCCATAGTCAGTTTTATTAAAATAATTAATTATTTTTAATGGGTGCCTAAGTCTAAACTTAGGAAGTTAAAATAATTAAAGGGTATTAATGAAATTGGTTGTGAATCTTCTAGAAGAAGACAAATATTGAGTCAATAAGATCTAAGATATTGATTAGAATATAATCTGGGCCGTTTATTACTCAACTGGAATATTATAAGAAGGACTTCGATGGGCATTTGGAAAATAGACCAGGCAGATACTCAATTTCCCAAGTAGATTGATTTTCTCACTAGCCAAAGTTCAGCAAGAGAAAATCAAATCAGAGGGAGAGTTGTAGGTGGAGAGAGAGGGAATCAACAATAGTCGGGAGTGCAAGAAGCAAAGAGAAGAAAAATAGTTGAGGAGGAGCAATGCAGAGGAAGTGATGTTGGGACTACACAGTCGCTACACAAAAGGTGACACAATGAGGGCAACAAGTCCTCTCTAGAGTCAGAATTTCACTATGAAGCGTGAGAAAATTGTCTGTAAAATTTCTCATAGAAATTCCTCTTCTATTCTGCTGGTTGTATCTTGTACATGATATTTTTTTGAAGATCAATAAAGAAACCCTCATCTTCTGCATCAATTTTCCCACATTGGGTTTTTCTAAGGACAATTGTCCAAAAATAACTGTGTCATTGTGATTGTACTTGTGCTAGTATTTTTCCTTGCATTTAATTTTCGTAGTATTTTGAATGTGAGGGATGCAGTAGAATTTATTTTGATATTTTTTTGTAGAAACATTGAGAATAACTTAATTAATAAGTAGAAGAAATAATATCAGTCACTGCAGTTGGCTTTCTATTTAGAAATTTTCACATGGTATCAAAGCTAGGGAGAAGCAAGAGAATAGAGCCAGAAGCACTAGCCCTGAACATAAGTCAGAGTTGCGTAGGCAACAGATCAAATCCCAAGAGGGATTGCGTAGTCTAGGAGGGAAAACTTTTCGTGGGAAAATCTCTCTCTAAGTGAGTCGACAAAGAGAAACATTTCCAAATTGAAGTTTTCCAATGATAGAGGGAGCAACATAGAAGTCTCAGCGTAGAGTAGTCTTTAGGTGGGATGTAATTTTGCTGGGCAGAAAAGCGTCAGAAATAAATAGGAAAAATAATAGAAATAAGGATGGAAAATCAAGATTCCTCTGAATTATCTTCCAAATTGGAAGAATATTTCGCATGCTTGTCAAGTTCAATGTTATAAAATGTTTGGTATATTGATAGTGAGGCTTCAACTCACATTATTGGAGTACGAGAATAATTGTTCGAGCTATCAAGAAGAGCATATGGACTTCCAGATCAATATGGGGAAAAAAATGAAGTGTACTCTAGTAGGGAGAGGCACCATAACATTTCAGATAGAAGCTTAAACACACGTTCGAGCCACTAATGTTCTGCATGTGCCCGGGTTAGGAATGAATTTGATTTCAGTGTCCTAATTACAGGACAAGGGATACGATGTATACTTCATTGGAAGGAAAGTATACGTCAAACATCCAATCTGGAATAAGATGAGACAAATTGGATCTCGAAACAATAGACTATATAGATTGCAACTTGAGTCTCCAATGGCACTGATAGGCAACAATCATAATTTTGAAAAGGAACTAAATGAACCGTGGCAGATGTGAATGGGACACTTAAACCATAGAGCATTGAGGATGCTTAGAGAGACTCTTATAGGAGTTCTAGTCCTTAGTACTAAGCATGATTATGTATGCAGAGGATGCGTACTAGGGAAGCATGCAAAGGAATTTTTTTCCAGAAGTAAAAATAAAGAGGAAGACATATTAGGATTAATACACTCAGATATTTGTGGCACAATGTCCACGAGAGCTCTTAGTGATGGAAAATACTTTGTCACCTTTATTAATGATCACTCTAGAAAAAACTGGATCTATTTCTTAAAGACCTAGGATGAGGGCTTTCATTGGTTTAGAGAGTTTAAGGCTCTCGTAGAGAACATGACATGGAAAAAGGTAAAGGTATTGCATTCAAATAATGGTGGAGAGTATACAACCAAAGACTTCATAGATTTCTATGTAAAGGAGGGCATCAAAAGAGAATGTATAAATCCATATAATCCAGAGTAGATTGGAGTAGTAGAGCTAAATAATAGAACTATTATTGGGGCGACAAAGGCTATGTTGTAAGACTAGGACTTGCCTAGATTCTTATGGGCAGATAATGCAACACAACGACGCATATTCAGAATAGGAATCCTCACAGAGAATTGGGGAAGAAAACACCTAAAGAGGTTTTCCCAGGGAGAAAGCCAAAAGTGAGTCATCTCCTAACATTCAGAAGCGTAGTAAAGTGGATCAGACCACAGAAAAGGGGTACCTCGTAGGATATAGAGAGACCTTGAAGGCATATAGAATCTACATTCCTATAATAAAGAAGATTTTAGTAAGATAGGATGCAAAGTTCATGGAGGATAGAGCTTTCAGGAAATCTCAAGAGATGCAAGTAGAAGGCTAGTCAACTAGTGTTCCATTAGTCCAACAATAGCAGGGGCAACAAGGAGGACAAGGAGGAGGAAAAATGCCAGGATCGAGCACAGTGACCAGTACCAGTATTTCCTCAAGAGTAGGAGATCCTGATCGTTCTTAGCAGATGGAACAATAGGAGGAAGACATAATTGATCCTCATACCACTAGTGATAGAAATAGTAGGGAAGTACGACATACATTGAGGGATGTAGAGGAGTTTGATGGAGATCCCAGAACTGACAAAAGGCATCGTAGACAACCTGATAGATACCAAGCCTTGGTAGCACAGGTTGAAGAACCTTCCAACTTTCAGGAAGTCATACAACACCAAGTATGGGTGGATGCCATAGTAGAATAATTCAGTTCAATCATGATGAATGATGTCTGGGAAGTGGTACCTAGACTAGTGCATAGATCCATCATAGGATCAAGGTGGATCTACAAGATCAAGTATGCTACATATGCTAGTGCAGATAAGTATAAGGCTAGGTTTGTAGCAAAGGGGTATGAACAAAAGGAAGAAATCAACTATGAGGAGATCTTCACCCATATAGCTAGATATACCTCTATCAGATCCGTTATATCCCTAGTAGCTCAGATGGGATGGGAGATTCACTAGATGGATGTCAATACAACATTCTTGAACGAGGTGATGAAAGAGGAGGTATATATTGAACAACATGAAAACCTCAAGACTCATGAGAAGAGACCTCAAGTATGTAGGTTAAATAAAGCCCTATATGGGCTCAAGCAAGCACCCAGAGCTTGGTATGGTCGGATTGATATCTACTTGCAGTAGTTTGGATTCATCAAGAATGATGCTGATCCCAATCTACTAGATAATGGTGGAGAATGAGCCACTTATTCTGGTATTATATGTAGATGAATTAATTCTAACATGGTCATCTAGGCCCATAATGGACTGCAAGAAGAATCTTGAAGCAAAATTCGACATGAAGGATATGGGGTTGATGCGTTGTTTTCTAGGGTTGGAAATTTGGCAGAAGAATGGGGAGATATTCTTGGGGAAGGGAAGATACACTACAGAGATTCTGAAAAGATACAAAATGCAGGATTGCCGACCCATGGCGACACCTATGATCACCAACTGGAAGAAAATAGATGCATCAAGAGACAAGGAAGTGGACCCCACCTTGTATAGACAACTCATTGGGTCGCTCATGTATCTATTCAACACCAGGCCATACATTTGTTTCGTTGTCGACACCCTTATTCGGTTCATGGTGGAACTGAAAAGGGTAAATTGGGCATCAACTAGGCACATTCTTATATATGTGTGTGGGACAGTCGAATATGGGTTGAAATACACCCGAGGAGATGACGTCAGATTGAGAGGATTCGTAGAAGCAAATTGCGCAGGTAGTTCAGTAGACCAGAAAAGTACTTCAGGTATTTCTTCAGCGTTGGATCATGAATGATCTCTTGGTGCAACAAGAAGTAGAAGTTGGTAGCTCTAATCTTAATAGAATCAAAATATATGGCAGCCAACACAGCTATGTGTTAAGCCATATGACATAGAAAATTGCTTGTGAGTCTATTTAGAAAGAGGATGGAAGCGACTAATGTTTACTGTGATAATCAAAGTTGTATCAAACTCTCTGAGAATCCAGTATTTAATGATCGGTCGAAACACATTGATATTAGATGTCACTTTATCAGAGACTGTTTTTCAACGTGGGGCAATACAAATGTAGTATGTCCCCACTGGAAATAAGGTAGCAGACATACTCACAAAATCTCTAGGAAGAGATAATATCATCCAATTTAGGGAGCATATGGGTATGGTAGAGAACCCATTTTAGTAACAAAAACATATGTTTTCTCAATTGCAGTAGCAACAGACGAGAGGGAGTTGTAGTATAGATGCAGTTGGCAACAATATGTAGGGTCAACAACAGTACACATGCAACATTTACACAGTAGTTGGTGGGCAGTGATGCCAAAAATAAAAAATGCAGAGGGAGATGTTACAGAGTCAGGGTGATGTTTCAGTAGGTTGCATTACTAGAGCACATTCCTCACTAAGAGGGAGTGTTGATTTCTGGTATCAACAAACGTGCTCTAAGCCTCAAAATTTGCAAGGAGGCTAGGAAACATGTATTCTAGAATACCCATAAATATTTTTTGGAAATTCCACTTGGAGACAATGTTATTAAAATAATTAATTAGTTTTAATGGGTACCTAAGTCAAAACTTAGGAAATTAAAATAATTAAAGGGTATTAATGAAATTGGGTGTGAATATTCTAGAAGAAGACAGAGATCGAGTCAATATGATATAAGCCACTGATTAAAATCTAATTTGGGTCACTGATTAATTAACTGGATGATTATAAGAAGGAATTCGATGGGCAGTTGGAAAACAGACTAGGCAGATACTCAGTTGCGTAAGTAGATCGATTTTCTTACTGGCTGAAGTTCGGTAAGAGAAAATCGAATTAGAGGGAGAGTTACAGGTTGGAGAGAGATGGAATTAGAAATAGT
This sequence comes from Pinus taeda, assembly GCA_000404065.3. Lineage (NCBI taxonomy): Eukaryota > Viridiplantae > Streptophyta > Pinopsida > Pinales > Pinaceae > Pinus > Pinus taeda. The sequence goes on along the minus strand of APFE030739313.1, from coordinate 4,007 downwards.
CAGGAGTGCAAGAAGTAGATAGAAGAAGTAGGAGGGACAATGCAAAGGTAGTGATGCTGGGACTACGCAGTCACTGCACAGAAGGTGAAATAGTGAGACAAGTGTAGCAGGTCCTCTCTAGAGTCAAAATTTCGATGTGAAGCATGAGAAAATTGTATGTAAAATTTCTTACAAAAATTCCTCTTCTATTCTGCTGGTTGTATCTTGTACATGAGATTTTGCTTAAGATCAATAAAGAAACCCTCATTTGCTGGACCGGTTTTCCTACATTGGGTTTTTTTGGGGAAAATTGTCAAAAAATAACTGTCATTGTGATTTTACTTGTGCTAGTATTTTTCCTTGCATTTACTCATGGAAAATTTTAGGGGCGAATGTTCGCCCTTTGGCGAAATTAAGGGGTTCTAAATTTTTAGTTGGCGAATATTTTGTATCATAGTACATTTTTACAAATCACCTCAAATACCCACCTTATTTTAAGGGAGAGGGTAAAAAAGGTAAATTTGGCCCTTGAAATTAGGAGTTACAACCTTCCATTCACCCATTTTCAAGAATAGGTTTTATTTAAGTGAATCCTATGGGCCAAATAAGATATTTATAAAAGATGTATGGTAAATTAATAAAAATATAAATAAATGAGAGGTATGGTAAATAAATAAAGCAATTTTTATATTTATTCCATAAGTCACCTTATATACATGCAAGGTTGTAAACAAATAAAAATATGAGTAAAGTGGAGGTATGTAAATAAATAAAACGTCTTTTTATACTTACTCAAAAGGTATGGTAAATAAATAAAAATATAAATAAACTAGACGCATGGTAAATAAATAAAACCTCTTTTTATATTTAGTCCATAACCCTCGCTCTATTTATGAAGGCTCAAGAAAGAGGTTTTATTTAAGTGAATCCTATGGGCCAAATACCATATTTGTAAAAGAGGTATGGTAAATTAATAAAAATATAAATAAGCAAGAGGTATGGTAAACAAATAAACATTTTTTTATATTTACTCCATAAGTCACCTTATATTTTACGAACACTCAAAAAATGTGTTATATATAGGTGAAACCTATGGGCAAAATACTATGGGACAAATACCATGGACTAGATTGTTATATTAATACCATGCAAAAAAACATTATTAACCCTAATATTAGTATTAATAAAAATAAAAATGACACATGGTATTGACCCATGGTATTCACTTGGAATGTAGACTATTTAAATGGGGGAATTAAACCAGAATAGATCTACTAACCCCCGAGAGGTATCAAATATCGTGATATGCAAACTAGCATAGAGTGAAAAAATATTTGATCCGATCAAGATTAAAAATGGATGTTGTAATTTAATGTATGTTAAACATTTTAAGTGGTTTAAAATAAAAATAAAATAAAAATCAACTATTAATTTTTATAAATTACTAATAGTAATTTTTAAGCTCCAGGTTTATGATAACCATGGTATTAACCCATGGTAATACCATGGTATTCATGTGAGCATAGACTATTTAAAGGGGAAATTTTATCATCGTCGATCCATATTAATTCTGGGTCTACCAAGTGCTCAGAGGGATAAATAGATTTCATCCCCCTAAGAGTGGCAGATGTGGAGTTAAGATGGATATAGGTTGGTTTTTATGATATTGAAGATATTAAATAGACTTAGGAAATTATATTGTAAAAACATCTTAAAGTGAATGGTTAAAGCATAGACATTGGAAAAGTATATTTGTATACTTCTGCTTTAAACTAAAACAAATCCAGGGCTAAAAGGAATGGATTGATTGCACTAGTCATCCTTCTATAAATTTCCAACATATGTTGGAGTAAACAGATTGTAATTTGGGTATTTTTTCTAACTGCAAATAGGAACATACTTATGTATTGGCAGGGTGGTTAAGAGGTCCCTAGAAGTGATGAATTTGAATTTTTCTTAGTTTTATATATAGTATTCAGTTTTTTCTCATGCTTTCTGTGAATGACACGGGTGAATTTTATCCTACACCCACTAGGTTATCAATATGTAATTTCGGTAATTTTGATTTCAAAAGATATTTTAAAGAAATGCAATGATTTCATTTGTGTATTCAATAAACACAATATTCTAATGGAATTCTGCATTTGTGGTTTACCTATATAGATTCCATGGAGAAGTATTAGTGGTGTGACATCAATTTTCCTCAAGCAGAGGCTTTAGTTTTACTCTTTTTTGGAAGCAAATACTTTCTTCCAACATTTTTGAGTTCCATGAAAAATTTGAAAGTCCTAATAGTATTCAATTATGGGTTCAAGAGAGACATAGTATTACATTATGGGTTAAAGAGATCCACACTGAATGATCTCTGGGCCTTATCTTCACTTAGTTTAAGACTATTCACTTGGAGAGGTTGCATGTGGCCCCACTTCAAGAGCATAGTAAAGTCATGTAGAACTTAGAGAAGCTATCTTTAAGCTTTTAGTGAATACTGGAAAGATGTCTAGGTTCAATAACACCCAGTCAAGCATTAAGCTTCCAATAATGCTAGATTTTAACGTGGAGCACTTTTGTGATTTGGAGGAGATGCCCCCTCGTATTTGTAACACATCTTCAGTTGTGAATTGGACTATTACTAACTGTCATTTCCTTTGAAAGTTACCTGATGACTTGGGGAACCTCAACTCTTTAAGAATGTTAAGGAAGGAAAGAAAGTACGTTACGCTAAGTTCTCTTATGCTTTTCAATTTTTTCTTGGATATCTACAACGTTTCAGGTAGGAAAGTACATTCTGTTAATGAAAAATTGTCTTGATAGAAAGGCCCAATTTCAAATTCTAATGCTTTCAAAAAACATTTTATAACTGTAATGTTTCTAAAAGGAAAGCATATTTTTTGAATTTAAGTATCATGATCCCATATTCCAACTTATTTTTCAGTAACCCATTAGGCTTTGTAGCTTTGAATAAATCCATGTCTTTTGATAAGATCCTCTTCCAAATTAGAGCACAATTTCCTTTTGGCAATACCCACATACAATGTCTTGATTTTGTTATTGAGAAAATAGAGGTTGTGAAACAAGCTTGTGCCATACAAGGACTTGATTCATTGCTTATGTATCAATTATGGCTCTTGATGTAACAATGTCTTGATTTTGTTCCTTGAAAATAGAGGTTACGCTTTACTATTTCACAAAATTTCTTACAATCTTTCCATAAGTATTGATTTGTAATCTCAGTCACTGAGGGATGACAGTAATGACAAAGGTAATATTCCATGGTTTGAAGTTACCCTCTTACTAAATATATAAATATATCACCACAATTTAACTGTTAGTTAAAGGAATTGTATTTGATTTGTGAACAATTCATTGCTTGATTTATAGGTTTTGATTTTTTCCATTTTTTATTTTTTTCTCAGATTTGGTATGAGATATCTTCCAATATTTGGGTTCCCTAGTTTCCCCACCATAGTTACGAGGTTTAGATGCTATCATTAAATATTCTCGAAACGTTACAAATTTTCCAGTAAGTGTGCTTTGAAACATTGTTGTTGCTTTTCCATGGTGTTAATGCAAATAAGAACTGCAACTAGTGCCATTATTTAGATTAAGTGCCGAAATCTAGGTGGTCTTGTAATGATGGAGTGATTATTTTCTAGCTACTAAGGCCATATGAATTTTTATCTCTTATGTTGTCCTGAGATATTCAAATTCAGAATAAGAATTGAGGTCTCGTTTCCACTGTAGATTGCAGTCAGTTTCTTGAACATAATATATAGTAGACTATATTTTACTAATTAACTATGGATGTGATCCCTCGCAGGAAAGGAAATTCAAAGTGACTTTGATTTCACATTGATTTGTCAAAACATCCACACAAGAAAGGAGATTCAAAGTGGCACTGATTTCACACTGATTTGTAAAAATGGAGACAAGAGAAAAGGAAACTTTGTATTCAACAATGCTCTTAATTTCATATGTACATGCACAGACATATTAGTAGAAAATATTGAAGGGTTGAGTAATATTTT
>APFE030739301.1:40773-53827 GCA_000404065.3 Pinus taeda | reverse complement strand
TTTATTAGAGTATGGATCCAACTATGATCTATTGTGATAATCAGAGTTGTATCAAACTCTCTAATAATCCATTATTTCATGATATGTCCAAGCACATCGAGATCTGGTATCATCATCTCAGAGACTGTGTAGCGAGGAGGATCATGTTGCTGCAGTATATTTCGACAGAGTAGCAAGATGCTGACATTTTGACAAAGGCATTGTCAAAGTGTAAATTCGAGTTCCATAGAGACAGGATTGGGGTGGAAGATAATCCATTTCTTGTTAAGAGGGAGTGTTGAAATATGGCAACAAGAATATTCCAATTTAATTTGTCCTTGAATTAAATTGTGACTTAAGATCGAATTTAGTCTTAACAGCTACTTGAAAATAATTAATTAATTTATTTTAAATTAATTAGCTGGAGAAATTCAAGCTAGAAGTCTTTTTGAAGCCATGCAAGAGTTATCCCTTAAATTAAGGAGATAAGATTGAGTTATATTTGAGTTGTAATTAGTTAACTCAGTTTACTGAGTTAAGTCCAGTTAAATTAGTTCTGAATTGTTTGAGGAACTAATAGTGAGTTAACAATTAGTTGATGCATTAATGCACTCAACTAGTGTTACTCTAGTTAACTGAAGATTCCCTCATCAGAAACTCATGCATGTCTATTCTGAGAAAGACCTAGTTGATATTAATGTTCAAGGACAGTGTACTATCAATTGCATGTGTTTTCTCATGGAGAAAACTCATGCATGCAGCAAGGATTCATCCTTGAGGATTGTGCAGTTTTGAAGGCTTGTTTTTCCACTTGGTAATAGGCTAATCATCCACAATGAAAAATTCAAGGAAATAGGAGCTTGGAGAGTAGACAGGAAGGTTGGAGAGAAGCCAAGATTTCCTGTGAGCATCTGTGAGGATTGTACTGAGAGCTGGCTAGCTGTGAGAGCTAAGGCTTTGTATAATTCCTATGTATTTCCACCATGTATGATAATACAATAGTGTGGTGTTTTTATCTGAGACTTTCCCCAAATTTTTTTCATGTGTATCGTTCCATTGATTCTTCTTCTTCTGGTTATATTGCTCAGCTCGATCTTTAAGTTTCTGAAAATTTATAGTAGAAGTAGGTTATAGTATTCTACTTTGATTTATATTGCATTATCGGGTTAACCTATCACATATTTTATACAGAAAGTAGGTGGAATGGCTTATCCAATGCCTGCATCATAAATTTCTTATCATTATATTGTAAATTCAATGGATTCTGATGCCATCCCTCTCCCATTAGAGGATGAAGGTGGGGATGTGGCTCCAGTCTGGAGTGTTGATTCTACTTTGGCTATGGATTGCCTTGACATTATTTTACCATATGCTAAAGCAATCCTAGAAGCTGTGACTAGGGTAGAAACATTGTTGGATTACTTGCATCATCAATCCCATTTTCTCCCTAACTTGTTTGAGGTTGAATCAAACTTGTCTAGTACTTCTATCAGTGGAAATGTGCATAACCCTTTGGCTCCATCACATGTTTATGCCGAAGGTAATATGTCTATTATTTCATAAACCATTTCAGTGAACGTTTCTCAAAATTCCAATGTTATTGAGAACATATTCATTGGAGCTTAGTTTTCCCTTGAAGAAATCAAAATATATATTGATCTCTTTAAATAGTTTCGATATGTATTCACTTGGTATTATGAAGAAATGTCTGGAATTGATCCTTCAATATTTAAACATGAGATCAAGAGTCAAGACAGATGAAAATGCAAAGACTATATGGAAAAAGATTCGACTAGTTAATCCTAGGAAAGAGATGACTATTTAGGATGAGGTAAAGAAGTTGCTTAGGGCGGGTTTCATCTACTGTGTTCCTCTGACTAAATGGGTTTCAAATGGAGTCCTTGTTGATAAAAAGAAAGGAACAATCTACATGTGCATCAATTTTAGGGATTTGAATAAATATTTTCCTAAAGATAATTTCCCCACTCTGTTTATTGATCAGATCATAAGTGTGTGCCTAGAAGTAAGATATTCTCCTTCATTGATGATTTTTCTAGATATAATTAAATTACAATTCATCTTGAGGACCAAGATAAGACAACATATATTTTCCCCTGGGTACGTTTGCATAGAGGAATATTCCTTTTGGCCTAAAAAGTGTTGGGACTAACTTTTAGTGGGCCATGTGCTATGCTTTCCATGACATCAAGCATATAATTGAAGCATACTTGGATGATTTAGCTTCTCGTTCTCACAAAAGTGTGGACCATCCAAATCACCTTCATTTAGTGTTTGAAATATGTAGTTATTACAAAATCTGGTTGAACCCAAATACGTGTGTTTTCATAGTTACATATGGTCGGTTGTTGGGATTCATTGTGTCTAATGAATGGGTTCATGTACACCCCTTCATGGTTGAGGCAATACTCCAATTGCCTCCCCGTCTAGTATCCGTCAACTTTAGAGTCTCCAAGGAAAAGCCAATTTTTAAGGAGATTTATTGTAAATTATGCTGAGATCACAGAATGGTTTATGTGTTTACTCAACAAATGACTCCCATTCATTTTGGATGACTTTTCTCAATGCTCCTTCGATGTGTTAACAAAATCATTGACCTATGCTCCTCTTCTGAGTTCACCTTATTATAGAAGTGATTTCCTCTAATATCTTGCAAAAACAAAATCAACCATTGGTATGATTATGGTTTAGGAAGATAATGTCCTTAAGGAGCATGTGATTTATTATCTAATTTTTGGCTTAGTTGGTACTAAACTTATGTATTCTCATATAGATAAATTTGCTTTGGTAGCTATCCATGTTGTCCAGTGAATCCGTCATTTCATTCTACTTATAAAAAAAATGTATTGGATATTGTCAACCCATGTCAATTTGTTCTTAGTAAGTGAGTTATTGGGGGGAAATATAATAAATTAATTGTCATATTGGAAGACTTTGATCTCAAGTTTATGTTAGCTAAGCAAAGAAATCTTTAGTCCTTGTTGAATTGATCTCAAAATTTCCTTGTGAAGAAGATGTTGTTTATGAATAATCATTTCCTTATGAGCATCTTTTTGTCATCGCTTCGCAAGATCCTTGGTATGGAGATATCATTATATATCTCTAGAATTCGAATTTCCCTTAGTATTTTTCTAAGGATGAACATCAGAAGTTGCATCACCCTGCTAAAAATTATCTTATAATTGGTGATACTTTTTATCGTTGAGGGACTGATTCAATCCTTAGACATTGTTTAACCTTAGAGGAAGCTGAGATGGTTTTGAATGACTGCCATAGTGGAGCTTGGGTAGGTCATCTATCTGGGCTTGTTACAACCCTAAAAATTTGGTTTGCAAGCTATTTCTAGCCCTCGAATTTCAAATATTGCATTGAAGTGGTCAAGAAATTCCATCCTTGTCAAGTTTATACTGAGAAATTGTGCACACATCTAGCTCCATTTTTTCTTGTTTTCATTGTTGGTAAATTTACCAATTGGCATATTGATTTTACTACTTTTAACCCAGCACCATCTAAGGGCCATAGGTATATCATCGTAGTAGTAAAATACTTTACCAAGTGGGTCAAAGTTATGCCTACTTTCAATAACAACAGTGAGACATACAATCCTTTCCTATTCAATCAAATCATTTCATGATTTTGTATCCCTAGAGAGACTGTCACTAATAAAGAAAGTGACTTCCAAAAAAAGAAGATGTTTGAGTTGTCTTTGACATTGGGATTTCAACAATAGCATTCATCTCCTTATTATCCTCAAGCAAATGAATAAGTAGAAGCTGTTAATAAATCCCTTAAGACCATCCTGCAAAGGATGATCAATCATGCTAAGACCAAATGGCATATCATGTTATATCCTACACTTTGTGCTATTGGATGTTTGTTAACACTGCTACAGGTTTTACTCCTTTTCAACTAATTTATGGGTTGGAATCAATCTTTCCTATAGAATGTGAAATTCCATCAATCAAATTAGTAGTCTAAATTCTTCTAGACACTTCAAGTCTTGAAGAATGGCTCAGTCATTTGGAACATCTCGATGAGAAACATTGGGATGTAGCCACAATGAACGAAGCATATACAAAAAGCGTAAAAGCCCAGTATGACAAGATTGCACGACCTAGGGTTTTTTCTAAAGGTGACCTTGTTTTGATCTAAGACTAAGATAAAGACATCTTGGGGGCAGGAAAGTTTAAACCTACGTCGTATGCTCCCTATAGGGTTAAGAAGGTCTTAAATAATGGTGCATATGAATTGGTTTACTTTGAGGGAAGTGTGATGTCGGAGCCCAGAAGTGGGCTTTATATCAAGAAGTATTATGCCTAGACTCTTGCCTAGCATTTTATTTGTTTTGTAAGTATTGTACATAGTCTTTTATTTCTATCTATGGCTCTTGTAATGATGATGATATTTTTTATTTGCTTGGTAGGTTTCGATGGGTGATTTCGTGTATTTAGGATTCACTGATGGTGCTAGTACACACACACGGAATTTAGCTTCCGTCGCTTGGGTAATATATTATCCATCTGTCTAGTTGTTAGTCTCAAGAAGCATATGTATTGGTCATGCTTCTAATAATATGGCTAAATACAATGTCATTATTAATTTACTATCTGAAGCAAGATCTCATGGTATTGAATCATTAGTGGTTTATTTTGATTCACAACTAGTTGTGTCTTAATTGAATAATATCTATCGTGTAAGAGATCTTGTATTACATCGCCAATTTCTGAGAGTTGATTATTGCAAAGATCATTTACATTTATTACTTTCATTCATATTCCATGATCAAATAATGCATTTTTTTATTTTATAGCTAACCAAGCATTGGATTTCCACATTAATCATTCATCACATTAAAATAAAAATATCACAAAATTGTTTGTATATATGATCAAATCATCATGAAGTCTTTGTATATGAATATATAGAGTATGTCAAAATATTACAAAATGTGGGAAAATGTGCTACAAAACTAGGGCTTAAGCCCTATCATGTCCATAATAAAAATGATTAGTCATCAAAAATCTAAAGTTGCGGGCCCTACCTTAGATGAGGATCTCAGAAGAAGACATTAGCATTCACCACTTGTCAGAAGACCCACACACACTCTTGTGGTACTCCAACCACTCATCTTTGTTTAGCCTCAGGGAGATCCTCTACTACTGCAATGGGAACATGATGAGTCAGACTCTCCAAGCTCCTCTAAACAGTGTGAATAACTCTCTCAGACTCAGCTAATTCTCTCTCTATGTCTCTACTTTGATAGAACCTCAAGTCTCACTATTCCAACACATGTATCATGATCATTTAATCTTGTAAGATTTATTTTTGACAAAAACCATATTTTGAATTTCTTGAGATTACAATTTAAAAATCCAAAAAAAATTGAATAATTTAAAATTTATGTTTTTACCAATGTTGCCCCATGCAACTCCTGGTGGAAGTGCTAGGTTCAGGTCGTCTCGTTATTCAACACCAGCATAGGGGTAGTCATCTATGGTGACGACTTGTTTCTCCCACCAGTGGAATAACTCATCATCGAAGGCAACCCGAGTGAATTTGCCTCCGCCAACTCACCTCATTACATCCACTCATTTTTCCATCCTAGGATCATTAGGATTGTCGATGGTGGTAGCTACTCTAAGTCATAGGATTGGAACTCTCTCAAATAATAACGTGGCAAAGGATGCTACCATATCCAAAGTTATTAACCTTCGCTTGTCTAAATGAAGTCAATTGTTTCTTCATGTTAGTCAAGAGTGTTGTACAACAATCATAAACAGTCGATCTCAGACATTCTACTACCAAGAAAATTGCAAGCTCAGAAGCATGATGTAGTGAAGCTAAAACTACTAATCTGTAAATAGTAAAAACAATGATTTTGATCAGTAAATTTTTTATTCCATTGGTTGGAACCCATGATCAAACTTTGCATGTATTTTCTGCATAGTATATGGAAATGTAATATTTAATGTCAAGGCCTCCATGGGCCCTTCCTTTTAGATCAATTGCTTCCCCTCTTCGGAAAGCTATTTTATGAAGTATATGTCCTCTACTTCGATTTGTAAAGGAATACCTTCTACGATGAAAATTATTTGTTTGTATCCAAATAATGAACCAACATCTTTAGTAGTCAAGTTCGTGTCTTCATACTGGGCATCATAAATAATTTAAGTAAACCACAATTTTCAATGCATCCAATGATTCTTGATCTTGTAAAACTGCATTATTAACATCTGATTTCTCTCTCTCTCTCCAAATGATAAACATCTTGAAAATTTGAAATACTTTATCCATCAAAATTTTAGTTTTTCATTTTCCTTTGTGTGTATGGTAGTTTTCTAAAGAACATTCATGTATGTATGCAACTTTTCCTTTGAAAAATCGCACATAGATCATTCTATATAGGATTTTTGTGATATCGACCCGCGTACATGCCAAGAATAATTAAAAATTAAAAATATATCTTTAAATATGGTTAAAATATTGAAATATTGAATCAATTGAACAAGGTTAAGGGATAAGATTAGTTGAATACTGTAGATACTATAGAAATTTCACCTGTATAACAAACTGATACATGCAATGTCCTAAAGCATAATACTTGTTCTACTTATACAAAACATTAAGCAGAAGCATAATCGAATTCATGAGCAACATCAAGTAGAAACATGCATAATTGATCAAGAGAAATAATCACACATAAAACAAGATATATCCAGGGGAAAGCACCAACATAAAACCCCAACCATGTATTATCAATCAAGTGGAAATCCTCTTCAACATATAAAAAGAATCAGCTCAATAGATTTCATGCTCTCTCTATAATTAGAAGATCTTGATGATCTTCAATCAAAAGAATAAAATCATGGACTACCTAGGCCTAAATATATAGGCCACAAGTCCTCCAATCTCCTATAATAGATCCTTCTCCATGTAAGGAATACTTACTAGAAATATCTAGGCAACTAGTAGTACATTGTCCCTCATTTGATCTCAACAGGGTCTCTGTCTAAATTGACATGCATAAGTTATCCATGAGGGAATGCTCAGTTATCTGAAATAATTGTTGTCACATGCATGCAAGCATTAACAAACTATATTTCATTAATTTAACAACTTGTTAAATTAATCTAACTAGACTTGACTAAGTAAAACTAAGTCAACTGATCCTCTCATTATAGAACTGAACCTTATCTCCTTTAATCAAGCGATAAATTCCTAAATCAAGGGAGAAAATAATTGCATGATCTCACAAAGACTTCAGGTTTAATTTTTCATAATTAATTAACTCATGGAGATTAATTAATTAATATTTTAAACTACTGTTAAGACCAGAATTAATTTTACTTCCTATAGATAGATTAGGGACTGCTATAATAGGAAGGGACCTAGAAATGCTATTTTTGGAAATTTCTATTTTTAGCAGTTTCAACTCTCACCCAATGTGGCCAATGACAAAATGGCCAAATTTCTATTTTTAGACATGCTATTTTTAGCAGGTCTACTTTTAGCACATTCTAAATTTAACATTTCTTGTTGCACATTTTTCAATACTCCCTCTCAACAAGAAAGGCTTTCTCTCAAACCCAATCCTGTAACTCTGGAATGTTTTGCATGCAACACATCTACCTGGTCCACTTGCTCCAACAAAACTCGGAACAAAAACACTCCCAACTGACCACTATGTTGGGCTAGGAACATACTCTGATGTTGAAGCTCTACCTGCTACTAAAAAGTTCTCCCTCTTTGACATTTGTCCTACTGCAACATCTCCATGCATCTCGCACCATTGCACACCTCTTTGTGCCACCTAGAACTGTGCAAAACACTTGTGCCTCTCGCATTGCTGTAGCTTACTAGCTATGCACTATCCTAGGATTCCTTGCACTATTGCTCTCTCTATCGGTCCATCAACATTTGTCTCTACCCAATCAGTCAGTTCTTGCTACTCCACATTGGGGCTCCCGCACCAAGGTCTCATCCAAGAGGTTGGGTACCTCAAGGATCCTACCCCTCATCCTTGGGACGATCACTCTATATCGTCCCACCTCCTACCTAGAGGTATGGTTGTATGTGATCCCTTAACCCACCTGGCTCAATGTTTCTCCCTACTGGAGGTCTCTACATGAGTAGATGTCTCTACCCGATCTCCTCTCAGCTTCCCTTGTTGTGGTTGCTCCATAACCTTCTGAAGCTTCTGCACTAATCATGGCTCCTCCACAATCGCCTGAGACTTCTTCTAGTTCTGCATGTTCAAAGGTAATATACCCTCCCTCTCAACCACCAAGTCTCCATCAGTTTCCTTGCTGCTCAAGACTTTGCATGCATCTTGAAACTCAAGAGCATACAGGTTCTTGACACGTGAACCAATCTCCTTCACCTATCTAGTGATGATGGGTCTAAGGAAAACCTTTCCCTTGCTGAAGACTACATCATAGCCTCTATCTTCCAACATCACGATTGACACCAAGTTTCTCTTCAGTCATGGTACATACTTGACATCGGTCAAGGTAAGGTGAGATCCATTCTCCCTCTGAAAAATAACTGTGCCTACACCTAAGACACTATACTTCTCATCATTACCCATCGCTATGAGTATATGGAGATCTTTCTCCTCCAAAGTAATGAAAAAAATCTTGTCACCGGTCATGTGGAAAGAAGCTCCACCATTAAGAAACCAACAAATTCCCACCATGGATGAAAACATGCATGCAAAGAATGTGAAATCCAACTCAAACTGTGAAGCAAATGCCTCACCTTCAGATCCTTCCCCGAATCCCTTCTTGGATTTCCTCCATGGAAAATTTACAGCATAACGGCCCACCTCATGACAACGAAAGCATCAGAATTTCGATTTGTCAACCTTATTCCCATCATTGGAAGAACTAGATTCGGAAATGGAAACCTTCTCCTTCCCTTTCTTTGCCTTACTCGCTAAGGAACAATTCTCCTCGTCATGCATGGACGAAGAACTGCCTCTGGTGCTCCATCTGATCTCCACTTTCATCAAATCTGACCATAGTCATTCCCAATCTAGCAATTTCTCCCTTCCATTCACCGATTCCTGGTAGCTATGCTAGCTCTTAGGAAGGCCAAGGAGTGCTAGACTCACCATATCCTCATTTGATGTCACGACCCCTACACTTGCAAGCTCATCCCTGCATGTGATGAGCTTGGTCAGATACATAGAGATCGTCTCATCCCTTTCACACTTGATATTTCGAAGTTTGTCCTTTAGTGCTAGCTTCCTCTAATCACTGCTATTCTGATATAAATATTTCAATTTTTTCCACATTGCATGTGGAGTCTCCTTCCCATGGAGGCTCGAGACAATGTGATCTCGCACTCCCTCCAAGTGAATTCTCCTAGCTCTAGTCACACACTTCCTCCATTCCACCTGCTCATTCTTATCAGTAGGCTTAGGGATTTCTTGATCAATGAAATCATTAAGACCATTGTCTTCCAAAACTGCCTCCATGTGATCCTTCCAAACTATATAGTTTGAGTTGCCATCAAGGGCATACTCAAGCCTCAAACCATAGAACGCCATTGAAAAAATAGATGTGATAAGAACTTGAGATCTATATCCCGAATAATAAACTTCAAATTTCTCCTGTTAGTATACTATTCTTGCTTGATCACCTGTGCTCCGATACCATGTAGAAATTTCACCTGTAGAACAAACTGATATATGCAATGTTCTAAAGCATAATACTTGTTCTACTTCTACGAAACATTAAGTAGAATCATAATCGAATTCATGAGCAACATCAAGTAGAAACAAGCATAACTAATCAAGAGAAATAATTGCACATAACACAAGATATATCCAGGGGAAAGAACCAACATAAAACCCCAACCATGTATTATCAATCAAGTGGAAATCCTCTTCAACATATAAAAAGAATCAACTCAATAACTATCCTGCTCTCTCTATAATCAGAATATCCTGATGATCTTCAATCAGAAGATGAAAATCATGAACTACCTAGGCCTCAATATATAGGCCACAGGTCCTCCAATCTCCTATAATAGATCCTTCTCCATGCAAGGAATACTTACTAGAAATATCCAAGCATCTGATAGTACATTGTCCCTCATCTAATCTCAACTTTGTCTCTGTCTGAACTGACATGCATCAGTTATTCATGAGGGAATGCTCAATTATCTGAATAATAGTTGTCACGTGCATGCAAGAATTAACAAACTATATTTCATTAATTTAACAACTTGTTAAATTAATCTAACTGGACTTGACTAAGTAAAACTAAGTCAACTAATCCTCTCATTATAAAAATGAACCTTATCTCCTTTAATCAAGCTATGAATTCCTAAATCAAGGGAGAAAATAATAAACATGATCTCACAAAGACTTCAAGTTTAATTTTTCATAATTAATTAACTCATGGAGATTAATTAATTAATATTTTAAACTACTGTTAAGACCAAAATTAATTTTACTTCCTATAGATAGACTAGGGACTACTATAAATAGCAAGGGACCCAGAAATGCTATTTTTAGAACTTTCTATTTTTAGCAATTTCACCTCTCACCCAATGTGGCCAATGACCTCACTGACCAAACTGTTATTTTTAGACTTGCTATTTTTAGTAGGTTTATTTTTAGCACATTCTAAATTTAACATTTCTTGTTGCACATTTTTCAACAGATACTGAGTTCTTTGGACGATTTGATCTATACAGTTTACCCAACGTTTCTCCAAGAGATCTCTTCTCAACACTTGAATGGTAAAATTGAGTTTGGGTGAGTTTAAAAAGTCATTTTATAGCCAAATTTTGGAAACCCACTTTTCTAAAGCTCAAAATTTTCATTTCTATAATTTTATGAACTTTCGACTTTTTGCTTGAAGTGTTGGGGAAGGTTGTTTTTCAGGGCATTGAAGATTTAATGATTTTTTTTCCACTACTTCAACTCGATAATCACTAACCAATCATGGAAGATATCATTTTCTAAATTTGAATATAGGTTAAGACATATCACTTTTCCGTTGCATTATGCATCTTGAGTTCATACTACGATATTTCACCATAGTCTCAAGCTCATTATGTTGTTATTTTTATACCACTTCCACTCACCATTTTATAAAGTTGTAACATAGTGGTAGCACCTTTCCTTCCATGGGATTCTTACTTATATCCTCACTGACATATGGCACTCATGTTGCAAGTATTGTGTAGGCTCGAGAGTCATCTTTAGTCTGGTCATGACTTTGGGTTGAAGCTTCATTCTTCTTCTTCTTCACTATCTTATGGCTTTATACCCTAGAGGCTCCCATGTGCTAAGTTGTACTACTACATTTCATTTTAAGTACTTGTACCTCTTTTGGCCTTAATTCGACTTCATTTGGACTCGTGTATAAGCCACTTTTGACCATGACCTTTTGCAAGTTCAACTATGGATTCATTAGACTTTGCGACTTGACACATATTTTTCTATGGAAAGAACATTCCCTCGAGTGTTTATGACCAACATCTACCACCTTGCATTGAGCATAGGATGATTCCAGTCACAAGAACTAGTGCACTTTCCCTTGACATTCATTCTTTCCACTCTTCTATAGGGATTATTTTATTCTCTTTTAGGCTTTAAATATGAAAAAGGTAGAAAATCAAATATTCCAAAAAGAGAGGAAACATAAAGTTAGTTGTGTTTCCCTTGCATAAAGAACTTAAAATGCATCTTTCTTCCATTGGTATAGGACTTAGTCTAGCTTTAGGGAAGCTATAACCTTGTTTCCGAGTCATTCCTCCTCTGGTTGGTTATCTCTTCCATTCATATGGAGAGTTTATTAATGCCTCTTGGATTGAAAACTTATAAAAACTTATTTTATGTTGCCATAAAGTCACATTGAGTCATACTTTTGTTCAAGGAAATTTAACATGTTGTTAGACATTTTACAGTGTCTCTTGACTCATTTTTTTCGGCCACACCTGGTCGATCAAATTATTATCATAATCACTAAACTATTTGGTCCTTTACTTTTGCTAGTTAAGGAGGTCCCCATTGAATTCTTGTTTGCGGGTTTTCTCTTATCGACTTTGACAAATTTCTCTAAGAGTAAATCTAGATTCACACCCTGACCCTATTTACATCATTAATAGGTGACCTTGTGCTCAACATCAATCAATATCATGGGTATTTGACTAAGTGGTTTCCCTTGTGGTCGACGTTAACTTACATTATCACACATTGGAATCCGTGCAATATCTTGGTTTCCATTTGACCCTGTTGGTGGATTCCTCACCTCTATGTCAGCTTTCATTATTGGTTGGTTATGAGGATTTATGTCGTATGCTAGCCACATCTTGGGTACACTATAAATGTAGTTCAGAGTGGTTACTTCATCTCTCTTCATCTGATTTCTTCCAAATTATTGGCCTGTGGGTTACACTCACACTGGTTGATGTGGGATGCCTTAGTGCCTTCCTTCCAATGGATAATTTTCCATCAACTCTGACTCATTGCTTTGAGAATAAGGTATAGAGTCCTTTTTTCAATACCTTAGCTTTTGCAGTCATTAGTGGCAAACTCCTTCGCTTTCAACAGTGGGAATACATCAATGTTTCATTATTGATAGATTCAAGTATTTGACTTCAACATATTTATTTGCACTTGTTAGATTTTATTGTGGTACCTTGACACTCATTATCATTATTGGTGAGTTGTCTCACATTTCTTAATGATATACATCAATGACCGGCATTCAAAAGATTTATCACATGGTTAACTTCAGCTCAATTATTCCCATAGTGTAGAAATGTACCATTTGATAGTGGCAAAGACCTTAGATTGTGTCGGTATCTTGGTTCACTTAACAACTCCTTCAATTTTTTTCCAGTGACACCTTCCACCTTATATGTTGTAGTTCTTCACAACAACATCCTATACGTTGGAACTCATGTTTATGTAGTACCACTATTCCACCTTTATGACTTTGTACTTTTCTGAGAATCAATTATACAACATCATTTATCAGACAGTCTTCTTGCATCATTGATCAAATGTTATTCTTTTAGAATTTTTCTACAAATCGGC